>JAVYIG010008467.1:0-89071 GCA_035222895.1 Strongylocentrotus droebachiensis
GGGGGGTATTCTTTTTCTGGGGCACGGTGACCCGGCTGCTCTCCCCCTTCCTCTATTGCTTTTTATCCTTCCGAACAGTGGTCAATGCCTAGGCAGAGCAGGCAGACTAATGGGACATGGTTTCTACTCCGAGTTTCGCGCCTTGCAAGCAATCATCAGGCAACTGATAGCATTCTTAAAAGTACATGATTATCCTACAACCTTGGTACAAATACCCCTACAATAAGACTTAACTAATAAAATACAATTAGAATTACTCATGAGTAATTCTTATTGTATTGTATTCAGGTATTGTGTTAGTCTTACTGTATTGTATTGTATTAGTTAAGTCTTATTTTGAGCATATTTGTACCAAGGTTGTAGAGGAATCATTTACTTTGAAGAATTCTATCAGTTGTCTGATGATTTCTTGCAAGGCGTGAAACTTGAAGATGCAACCATGCATGTCCCATTAGTCTGCCTTATTCAATATTAATATACCGGTATATTATGCATTTGTATAAGCAAATGGTACTGGTACACTGAGCAAACTTCTGGGGAAAAAGATTTCTAAAATCGAGAAGTTTGGCCATGTTTGATAGGCTGAGTTGTCGCTCCATGGTATAATCATTAAATAAAAAGAAAAGTTAGTACAGCCCCCAAAATATGAACCCCCCCCCCCCCCACTTCATCTTCACTTTTGAAGGATTGTTTGACATTTCAACTGCGTGGCAATGACTACTATAATTCCCAATAAATGCATATTTCCGACAATTCCACTTTTTTGTGGGCTTGGTATTTTAATACTCTGAAACAAAGCAGAAAGCCATGTTATCAATGCTAACCGCACCATCACATTCCCGAAGTGCGCGCGTTGCAATAAAATATTGTCGATTACTATTGCGGTATAAAATAGTCTGGGAGAAAATCAATAAGCAGCTTTGTTACTCTGATACAAAGCAGAAAGCCGCCCATGTTACATCAATTAAAGAGAAGGTTGAGTTCTGGGGAAAGGTGAAAAGTAATGTGTAAGCGTTAGTTATCATTCTTATTATGCAAGTGTGGAAGAACATCAAAGAAACAAGTTATTCCCTTAAAATCTATTTCAAATGGCTTCATATCCTAGATATGACAAGTAACAGCATTAAAATGAGGCCCGATTTGACGATCTGACTAACTAATCGAAAACCTCAACCAGAAGGGTTGACAAAGTAGGCATAGCTTGATAGCATGACTACCCTCAATGGATACATAATAATACAAATATGGAGGAAACAATATTGGTAAAAGGGAAAAAAGAAAGAGGGGTGTACATTGGGTTATATTCAACGGAATAGTTAATGGAGTAAACAAGTTTTTTTTTTTTTAGGGGGGGGGGGGTGTAGCGTGTTGTTAAGGTTCATCGTTAATATAGGACTGTTGTGCCCTAGCTCAGAATGTTTCTGTGCGAGTTCGTAGGTTTGTCAATGCATGCTCCGATTATCATTTAAAGAATTGCCTCCAGGATTGTTATATTTCCGGCCCGTTTGCGTTCTTCGGATTTAATAAAGATGTCGAGTGAAAGAGTTAAAGATCGAAAGAGCACAAATGTGAGAGTTATGTAAGTTACGAGGCCGATGAGTATTGCGAGCCGGAAAGCTCAACTCTGGAGGTTAAGTTCGCAAAATTAATAAAGTTCCTTTCGACATGGGTGTGTATGGTGCTGGGGATTAATTTGACGCAATGCGTCGTAGTGACACGCCCTTTTAAGGGGTCACACGTGTCGGAGGATTTAAAATGGGGATGAGCTTCTCAATCGAGACGGTCTTTTACTTTTTGGAGCGGGTTTTTAGTTTTCGGGGCGAGTTTTTACTTTTCGGAGCGACTTCTTGATTTTCTTATTCTTACTCCACTTCCTTTGCCGCCATGAGGTGCTAAAGCTTTAGCAGAGTTTGGGGCGCCCAGCACATATATGTAACTTTTCGTGATTCCTCGTGATTATATGTAATTATTTGTACTAAATGCACTACTCACTTTAACTCTCGACTTTTGTCGAGAACTTTCTTTTCTTCGTTTGGACTTTGTTCGTCTCTGGAACGTTACACGGGCTAGGTTGTAGGTTGCCAACGGCCAATTCAAAAAATCAAAAAATGTTAGACATTCATATTTATATGCAAGCTTGATCACAAAAAAAAATAATTCAAAATCTATTTTCCACATTTTATTATCCTCAGGACATGTACAAAATACAACACACAGCCATTTAAAAAAATTACATTATGGAAGAAAGGAATATAATAGACTAGCCCATGCAGTAGTAGCCTCTTGTCGATGCCCTCGCGCTGTTGGAGTCTAAATTCTGACGAGCGAAGCGAGTCAGAGAAACCGAGGCGCTCGCGCTGAGGGCCTCTTGACAAGTGATCTGGATTTCTTATGTTTTACTTTGTTTGGCGAATATTCCGACCCAGCAGAGTTCGGTGAAAGTCATCCAATCAGAGAGAGCTACTATGATGTAATATCTACCGCTCTGTGCGAATTCCCTCCGTGAGAGCGAGACTGGCCGCCTAGTTGTAGTCTGCAAGCACAAACCCTGGTCAGTCGTAACAGAGAGTGTGCACTATAAGACTACCATATGCCACGTACTATAGCTGTTCCTGACCTATATTGGTACAACCAGTAGGTACCAGTAGATAGCTGGGCTAGGCTTCTCTCAAGGCACAATGATTTTTTTATAAAGTGTCAAATTAGGGTCTGTGCTTGCAGACTAGCCTAGTTGGGCAATCCCGAACACACACGTACACACACACAATCGCTGCGGTCTAGACATGCATCATAATTCAGTAGGAAATCGGGTCTCATGAATATATAATTCAGATCACTTGTCAAGAGGCCCTCAGCGCGAGCGCCTCGGTTTCTCTGACGAGCGAAGCGAGTCAGAATTTAGAGACTCCAACAGCGCGAGGGCATCGACAAGAGGCTAATGCAGTAGCTGTACTTCTCGACATTCTGTGTGATAAAAGTGCTGAGATATTATGACGGCACTCATTTATTTTGCTTGTACCTCTGACATTTTTACCTCTGACATTTTTACCTCTGACATTTTTACCTCTGACATTTTTTCCTCTGACATTTTTACCTCTGACATTTTTACCTCTGACATTTTTACCTCTGACATTTTTACCTCTGACATTTTTTCCTCTGACATTTTTACCTCTGACATTTTTACCTCTGACATTATTACCTCTGACATTTTTACCTCTGACATTTTTACCTCTGACATTTTTACCTCTGACATTTTTTCCTCTGACATTTTTACCTCTGACATTTTTACCTCTGACATTTTTACCTCTGACATTTTTACCTCTGACGTTTTTACCTGGCACCCTGTAAGCCGCCCCAAAGCCGCCACATAATTAACCTTGATCGCCTCATCTCAATTGTGAAAAGAAGACAGCTAGTCTGTGGTTTGAGCTTGTAACTAGATGGAAAAATAGCTTGACAAACAACATCTAGCAAATATTTACTAGTACATGAACTGATAGCATCAAGCCGTTGACTTAAATATCAGTTAAGCAGGTAATAAGAACAGCTGAAGACAGGAAGTTATGGAGAACCTGTGTCTCAAGGTCAATGACCTCGCTCCCAATGGCCTCCAAGTTATGGGACAAAGATACTTAGAGCATTAACCATGGCCTTCTAACCACCAACATCATATTTTGTAATCCAGGGGTTGTATTCTAAAAATGTTGTCTTTGATGCTAGCGAAATTGATGTTATAACAAAATGAAACGATATAAAATGGACACTTATTATTGTAAGGGTGTGGCACAAGGGGTTTCAACATGTAACAGCAACAGGTCAAAATATGAGAGAGATTGACCACTTACCACTTTTATGATAATATTTGAATGCACCTCTCATTAATTAATGTTATGGTATAATTTTTTTTAATAGTATTTTTAAGTAATTTATCTTCTTTATCTCGCGCTTTTTTTTGCATCGTTCCCCCTTTTCCCTTCATCTCTCATTCGATTGCCGTGCCCAACCCAGCCTCGAAGCCCGTAGCGACGCTACTGGTTAAACCAATATTGTGACGCATTTTATAGACAGCGTTTACAACCTCATACTCCCAAACATCAAACAATGTAGTATTACATTAAAACATATTGAAACTATTCTGTCAATATAGCATAATCATAAAGTGTATGGGCAATATGATACTCACAGTCTTAAAGAGAAAAATTCCGTTGTATAACGTTGAGGAAATTTATGAGAAGAACAATATCAAAGGAAATGATCGACGGCATTGTAGGTTCAAAGACATTCAAACCTTTTCTCACTTTTTGAAATGTGAAATGATAATTGTATTTATAAAATGAACCAACTATCAAGTCTTATCTTACGAGGTTAATACAAAGTAAATACTGTTTCCATCGTGTGATATGATATCTGATAAGGTACACAGATTTTATTGAATGCCCCTTGTAAAATTAGCAATGCATGAAGTAGCTTATCAGTTGAAGAAAATGATATTAAAGTTCAACAAACTGTAATTGAACATGCCATATATCTGCAGAAGCAATATTTGAAGCTCATATTTTGAATGTATTATCGCGACATAGAACCCCTTACTAAAGGAGCGAAATAGTCTGTAGTGTTGAATACACTTTCAAGTGGACCAAAATTTAATTTGTTTTGTATCTTCTATTAGTTCCGTGTTAGTTACATTCTGTCCTTATGATGTATTGAATATAAATCTTGTTGAAACTCTCTCTTTTTCTCTTCCTCTATTTCTCCTTTTCAATCTGTCTTCCTTCTTCCTCCTTCAGTGTGCATTATACCATCCCTAGGATGATTTATCGTATAGTGTACTGACGTGAACTATGTTATGCTTTCTAATTGTTCAGATTAGTGTTTAATTTTGTAAACACAAATGCGATTTCACTGCTAGTTTATTGTGAATCTATATGCAATTCAGCTTGCGGGCCGCTATGAATCGTTTTTAATAAACCGTTTTCAATTTAATTCAATATTATATTCAAAATAAAAGTTTCAAATAGTACTGCTGAAAAGGAATTTTGTAAGATATTTTTTTTTTCCCGTTTGATTTTGTACATTCTAGCCGTACACAAATTGTTTGTGTGAGGTGTTTGATACACTTTACCATCTGTTATGCCTGTATTTAATTGCAAGCTGAGGGACACACGGGACTTGTATTTTAGGTTAATGAAGAGCAAAGAGGTGTTAATTTGGACTGCATTTATTGGACAAATACAATTGCCAAAATAGAGTGTTAGCTGAGAGCCAGAAGGACGTTAACTCAGTCACACCAACAAGACCAACACCAGACAGTATCCAGACTGAACCAAATATTACATGAACTCCAATCGTTAAGAACCGTTCGGGTTAGACTCGATAATAGGGACTTTTAGATTCTGCACGACGAGAACGCGGACTGCCCTTTTAAGGCAATGTGACGTCACTGCCAGTGCCTTAAAAGGACATCACATTGCCTTAAAAGAGCAGTCCACGTTCTCGTCGTGCAGAATCTAAAAGTCCCTAATGAACAGATGAACGTTCTGTCCTAACGTACTGTTTATTGCACAGCGCCATCTCATGGTCAACTTTTCAAGAGTGTGTAACCCGATACCTATATGTAATATACGGGGCTTTACTGCTACAGCTGACCTGAGATGGCGCTAAAGAGAATATTTCTAATATAGAATTGATTTAACGTCCTTTTTGGTTTAATAGGTAGACTATTAATGTGAATGATTCAAAATATTGGACAAAACACTCAATTTTTTTCTCTTTCTCTCTAAAAGAAATATATAGATAAAGGCATCGGTGTTGTCTTGTATATATTTACATATATTTATGTTGCTGCAAATTTTCATTTCATGTTGTGACAGGGTTTATATTATATTATCATGATACAGCCAGTCAAGCGGGAATGGGGGGGGGGGGGGTAAGCACTAATTTGCATTTGTTTTGGCTCAAAGGGGATGGGGGCGGGGGAGTGAACACTCCTTTTTGTTTCCTCAACATCTACCCCCATCCCTCAACCCCCCTGGATAAAACACAGATAAAGGGTGTCTTTAAAATTCTAAAACACCCCCCTGTTGGGGGGGGGGGAGGGTGTTTGCATACCCAAAACACCCTCTCCTCCTCGCTATGCCAATGATACTATCATTTAATGAGCGAAACGTAACCTAATTTGCATATAGATGTCAATGTATACTGCTATTTGTGCTTGGTGAAGAGTTATTTTGTAATACCTGGTGCTTTTGAAACGTAATTTAAACTGATCATTTTCTCTCACTTAAAACCACCTTATCTTTCAGTATACACTCTTTTTCTTTATCATTATAGTCTGCTTAGAGCCCAAAAGGTGTTAGCTCTGTGTTTAAGTATATGAGTAAACGCACTTCTGGCTCCAAACAGAATTACCGTACGTACACTTTCTCTCTCCCCCTCTCTCTCCTTTCATGTTCACTCTTAGCTCTAGTAGTACATTTATTTTCTCTATTCACATCCGTCTCCTCTCTCTCTCTCTCTTCCCCTTCTATATACACTGTCGCTAATATAGTTGGAATATTTTTTTTTACCGCAATTTATGGAATTATTTTGACAATGATTTATTCCTAATAGATCTAGATAATAGTATACATTCTACGAATGTATTATTTAATAATTTGCCAGTGTTTGCTTTGCGTGACTGCTAAAGCATGTGTATGCTACTATGCTTATCAACTAGGGGACCTACGCACTTAAGTCATAAATGACAGTAGTGAGGATTAATGCCCCACAAAAGGGTTAAAAAAAATATTCTGTGTGCCCATGCCTTGAGCCATTATGCGTGGCCGTACAGAGGATTTTTTTTTGGGGGGAGCGGGGGGAAATGCAATGAATTATTGATAATTGTTTGCAATTTATGTTTGTATTTCTTTTATTTCCGGGAACTGCCCACTACCCTAGCCCCCGCTGCGTACAGTCATGGTTCAGTGGCAAAGCAATGGCCTCGTAACTGTGAGGCCCCAGGATCAAAACCGTGTCGATGTGCTATATTACTGCCCATTTGTTGGGCAATATTCCTCATTACTGTCATTTTTTTTCTAAGATAATTTTTTTTTCCCGTTTGATTTTGTACATTCTAGCTGTACACAAATTGTTTGTGTGAGGTGTTTGACAATATTCCTCATTACTGTCATTTATGACTTAAGGGCGTAGGGCCCCTAGTTGTTAAGCATAGTATTATACACAGACTTTAGCAGTCACGTTAAACAAACACTGGCATAGTATTATTCAATACAATCTGAGAATGTGTACTATTATCTAGATCTATAATATTTTAAATGAATTACACACTGTACCCAAAAGAAATAACCAACACAAAAATGCGAGATTCAACCCCGTCCCATGGTGGGCAGACAAAGGCAAAATAAAGATTAAGGAACAGAGGGGTGGGGTGCGAGAGAAAGAGAAGGAAAGAAAGAGAGAGAGAGCGGAGGGATATCGATGTAAATGACACTTGTTACTTTAATAAGGATATTCTTATCCATTAAATAGAGAGAGAGAACAAAGGAGAATAAAGGCTTTAATTTTGTTCTAACTTCCGTGTTTACGGCATATATTGTTCACACCCCATCAAAACGACCCAGTTCAGCTCTTACACATCTATTAAGTTGCTGTTCTTACCTTCGTATTTTGAAGTCCGGACTGAGAGAGTTCACCTACTCGATTGGCTGTTCTTTGATGTTTAAAATTCGCCTGAAGAAGAACAAATTCGATAGTGTAATGCTAAATGGTGATTTGCGCTCCTTGTGCATATCAAGATGGCGTCTAAATGTATGAAACGTGACCTAAACCGACCTGCAAACACCGAGGATTCCCTTTACAAAGCCATGCTACTTTTCACGTATGCCTGCATGTCGTACAGAAATAGGCGAGTAGAGGAAACATGTGTATCATGTTTTAGGATGTGTATCATGATAGTGTACTATCCAAGGGCGTAGCCAGGATTATTTAAAGGGATGTATTTTTTGGCTCGATTCGTGAGAAATATTTAGTGGCGAATCAGCCTTAAGGGTCTCAAATCCCCACACCTACCCTAGATTTAAAGAAAAAAAAACACTTTCCAAGGTAGAAAGGGAATAGCAAATAGATCAATAAGGGTAATAAAGATCAGGAAACTCTTCAAACTCTGGATTAATTGTTCTTCCATGCTAAAGCCACACTGATTAGAGAGAATCTTGGCTTCATGCAAGGCCTTTACTGTAGAACATACCCCTCAAGACACCACATGTCACACTCATGGTAACGAATGGGTAGTCACAATATATGAGTTAAAAAGACTCACTTCTTTATTGACAAAAACCATTGTAAAATCCCAACATCCCTTCAAAAAGTAATATGTATCCAAGGGTAAAAACATGCATATTGATACAATATTAAAGCTCAACTCAGCTGCTCATCACTGGAAAGTCATCATAAGGCCTAAAAAAAAAAATTGTTGTATTGCCCTTTAGGTGCCAAAACATGGGTCGGTCGGTCGGAAAGTTTTTTTTTTTTTTTAACTTTTTGTTGTCGCCCTCTTTGGGCCGATATTTTTCAGTTTTTAATGTTTTAAAAAATACATATTTTTTAATTCATTAATTAAAAAAAATCTAAAAAACTGTTTTGAAAAAAATTTAATTAAAATGCCGACCGTAGATTTTCAGATTTTTGGGTCGGTCGCAAAGGGCAATACAACAAGTTTTTATTTTAGGCCTAATGGATAAAGTAACAAATAATTGTCCAGGCCCAGTAAATATTAATGCTGTTTACATTATGTCTGCACTCCTAATTTAGTAAAGCCCTCATACAACCAAGACAAACAAAATACATATTATTATGTTAGTCTGAAGTTGTTGCTGCTACATTGAGATTGCACATTGCTATGTCAATTACATGCAGTGGTAGTCTTGCTGTCATGTAGTATGTTGGAAATGGTATCATCATGCACGAGCATAATTATTAGGCAATGAAAAGAAAACCTTCTCAGATCCCCGCTCTTTTATAGCCGAGTGGCGACCTATCTCATTTGAATTTTAAATTACTTTGAATTTCTTTTGTGTGAAGCACTGCCTTAGCACCTGGAACGCTGGTGCACCAGCACTACCGATGTTTCTGCAAGTGCTAAAACAGGGTCACACTTCGGGTGCAATTTATCGAATAGCACATGTTTCCAGCACTCATTTTTTTGCTCGTCATCGTTTCCCAAACGCTGCATGCACGCTAAGGGCTACACTTGGCACGTGTCAGTGGTGCAAATTTGTACCCAGCACCCGTGATTTAGCACTTCATTTGTTAGAGTGTAATGATACCACCAATACTACTGCTACAACAAAACAAAAAATATATAACGATAATAAAAGTAATTATAATAATGATAATAATAATGATAATGATAATAATAACGATATAGATAATTTTAATAATTGTAATAATAACAGTGGTAAATATCGTGAATAACAATAATACCACTATTGATAAAAAGTTGGTTCTTCTGTATAGCTCATTGTCGATTCCATTTCTTTATCTAAATCCATACTAATACTCACTCCCGCTTCATTTTCATTTTATTTTCGTTTCATACTCGTTTTGTGCTCGTTTGATAACCGTTTCTTTAATTACTTCCGTGTTTACGGCATATATGGCAGGCGCGGATCCAGGATTTCTTAGGGGGGGGGGGCCCAAATTTGAGATTATGCGAGCCAAATATTGGTACGTAATGGTGACCAACAGTGACGTAATACGGGGGGGGGGAGGGGGGGGGGGGTCGGTGCAGGGAGGGGCGAGTTTTCCCCACCCTCCTCCACGAAACGCGGAAGCTTCGACGTTTCATTAAATTATTAGAGAAAGAAGTCGATTCGTTGTACCGTTCTCGACTCAAAATCTTCGTCTGAATTTAGTTTTCCCCTCCCGCGCAAAGCGCGAGAAATTTTACGATTTATTAAATTATTAGAGAAAGAAGACGATTCGTTGTAGAGTTCTCGACTCTTAATCCTTGTCTAAATTAAGCCCCCCTCCCCCTCCTGCGCGAAGCGCGGAAGCTTTGACGTTTCATCCAACTATTAGAGAAAGAAGACGATTCGTTGTACCGTTCTCGACTATTGATCTTCGTCTGAATTTAGTTTTCCCCCTCCCGCGCGAAGCGCGAAAATTTTTACGATTTATTAAATTATTAGAGAAAGAAGACGATTCGTTGTAGAGTTCTCGACTCTTAATCCTTGTCTTAATTCAGCCCCCCCCCCCTCCTGCGCGAAGCGCGGAAGCTTTGACGTTTCATTAAATCATTAGAGAAATTTTACGATTCGTTGTACCGTACTCAACTATTGATCTTCGTCTGAATTTAGTTTTTCCCCTCCCGCGCGAAGCGCGATAAATTTTACGATTTATTACATTATTAGAGAAAGAAGACGTTTCGTTGTAGAGTTCTCGACTCTTAATCCTTGTCTAAATTAAGCCCCCTTCCCCCTCCTGCGCGAAGCGCGGAAGCTTTGACGTTTCATTAAACTATTAAAGAAAGAAGACGATTCGTTGTAGAGTTCTCGACTCTTAATCCTCTTCTGAATTTAGTTTTTCCCCTCCCGCGCGAAGCGCGGAAGCTTTTACGTTTCATTAATTCATTAGAGAAAGAAGACGATTCGTTGAAGAGTTCTCGACTCTTAATTCTCGTCTGAATTCAGGTTCCCCCCCTCCCGCGCGAAGCGCGGAAGCTTTTACGTTTCATTAAATCATTAGAGAAAGAAGACGATTCGTTGTACCGTTCTCGACTCTTAATCCTCGTCTAAATTCAGTCCACCCCCCTCCCCCTCCTGCGCGAAGCGCGGAAGCTTTGACGTGTCATTAAACTATTAAAGAAAGAATACGATTCGTTGTAGAGTTCTCGACTCTTAATCCTCGTCTGAATTCAGGTCCCCTCCCGCGCGAAGCGCGGAAGCTTTTAAGTTTCATAAGATTATGAGAGAAAGAAGACGATTCGTTGTACCGTTCTCGACTATTGATCTTCGTCTGAATTTAGTTTTTTTCCCCTCCCGCGCGAAGCGCGGAAGCTTTGATGTGTCATTAAACTATTAAAGAAAGAATACGATTCGTTGTAGAGTTCTCGACTCTTAATCCTCGTCTGAATTCAGGTCCCCTCCCGCGCGAAGCGCGGAAGCTTTTAAGTTTCATAAGATTATGAGAGAAAGAAAACGATTCGTTGTAGAGTTCTCGACTATTAATCCTCGTCTGAATTCAGGCTCTCCCCTCCCGCGCGAAGCGCGGAAGCTTTTACGTTTCATTAAATCATTAGAGAAAGAAGACGATTCGTTGTACCGTTCTCGACTATTAATCCTCGTCTGAATTTAGTTTTTCCCCTCCCGCGCGAAGCGCGGAAGATTTTACGTTTCATTAAATCATTAGAGAAAGAAGACGATTCGTTGTAGAGTTCTCGACTATTAATCCTCGTCTGAATTTAGTTTTTCCCCTCCCGCGCGAAGCGTGGAAGCTTTTAAGTTTCATAAGATTATGAGAAAAAGAAGACGATTCGTTGTACCGTTCTCGACTCAAAATCTCCGTCTGAATTTAGTTTTTCCCCTCGCGCGCAAAGCGCGAAAAAATTTACGATTTATTAAATTATTAGAGAAAGAAGACGATTCCTTGTAGAGTTCTCGACTCTTAAACCTTGTCTAAATTCAGCCTTCCTCCCTCCTGCGCGAAGCGCGGAAGCTTTGACGTTTCATTAAACTATTAAAGAAAGAAGACGATTCGTTGTACCGTTGTCGACTCTTAATCTTCGTCCGAATTTAGTTTTTCCCTTCCCGCGCAAAGCGCGGAAAATTTACGATTTATTAAATTATTAGAGAAAGAAGACGATTCGTTGTAGAGTTCTCGACTCTTAATCCTCGTCTGAATTCAGGTTCCCCCCTCCCGCGCGAAGCACGGAAGCTTTTAAGTTTCATTAAAGATTATTATTACCGTTCTCGCCTCTGAATCCTCGTCTGAATTCAGGTTATACCCTACCGCGCAAAAGCTTTGACGTTTCATAAGATTATGGGAGAAAGAAGACGATTCACTGTACCGTTCTCGACTCTTCAGGGGGCGGATCCCCCCCCCCAAAAGGGGTTTTAGGCATTAAATTACCGTCAGATGAGCATCTAAGGGCCCGCCGCAGACCCCTTGGTGGAATCCAGGGGGCAGAGCCCCCGGAAGCTTAGGGGTTTTAGGCATTTAATCACGGTCAGATGAGCATATTTTGATGCCTCATTTTTTAACACTGGCAGTTAACTATTCTTTCTTTCTTGCTCTCATTCTATTTTTTTTCTCTTTAATATACTTTTTCAAATAAAGTGTGGGGGGGGGGGGAGCTCGAGGCTCCCGATCCCTGCCGTACCTCGGGCCCTGACATGTAGGAATCTCAAGAAGCATATTTCTTGCCTGCCTGTAAACTTAGGAATTTGTCATTTTCCAACAAACACATATATATACAAACGTATAATTTATTAAAAAGTGAGGACAAATCTCGGAAATTATGTCATTTCAGCATTATTTGTAATCCACCGTTGTGGAATTAGAAATAAACCACGTTTGAATTTGATTTCCCCAAAGCCCCCCCCCCCTATTAGTAGGCCAGCATCTCCTCTTTTCCTTTTTTCTTTCCCTTTCCTTCCTTCTCTCTTATTTTTTTGATTGGGGGGGGGGGGGGGGGGGTCAACAGCCTGGGAGGCAAGGCCCTTTCGGTCCCCCCGATCTCCTTTTTCCCCCTTTTCTTTTCTTCTTCTTTCTTTCCTTTTCTCTCCTCTCTCCCTTTCCCTTCTTTTCCTTTCTTCTCTCTCTCTCTTTTTTTTTTTTTTTTTTTTTTGCGGGGGGGGGGGGGGGCAAGGCCCGCTCGGCCCCCCCCCCCTGGATCCGCGCCTGGTTCACACCCCCATCATAACGACCAAGCTCAATTCTTACACATCTATTAAGTTGCTGTTCTCACCTTCGTATTTTGAAGTCCAAACTGAGAGAGTTCACCTCCTCGATTGGATGTTCTTTGATGTTTAAATTTCGCCTGAAGAAGAACAAATTTGATATTGTAATGCTAAATGGTGATTTGCGCGCTCCTTGTGCATATCAAGATGGCGTCTAAATGTATCCAACGTCACCTAAACCGACCTGCAAACACCGGGGATTTCCGTTAAAAAGCAAACGCTACTTTTCACGTATGCCCGCATATCGTGCAAAAATAGGCGAGTATCATATATCAGGATGTGTATCATGATAATATACTATCCAAAGGCGTAGCCAAGATTATTTAAAGGTACTTGTCCCATTTGCAGGCCAAAAAAATGAAAAGGTTAAGTTCCAACGGCAATTGAAAGATAATACTAATTTAGAACTTTCCTAAACAAATTGGGGCTTGAAAATGTCTTTAAGTGGCAAAATAACGACTATTAGTTGTTGAATCGACTTAGGAGCTATAGAGCCAGTAAGTAATAGTCTCGATTTTTAAGACCATTGTACCGAATGGTCGTACGTTTTATGCTGCGCAAAGATTCAATTAGTTTAATTTTAGCCATTACAAGAAGTGGGTTATTGACGTAGACAAATGCTCATGTACCCTTTACAACTCATTTTATGTGATACCAAAGAAGAAAAAAAGCCAGTCAGTCACTCAAAAGTGACTGACAGTGATGTCTAGCAAGTAAACAGGTTTCCTTGCATAATTTAAATATAGTGTAAGCCTTTTTACACTTCTGGTGCTATTAGACGCATGCAGCTCGCAAAAACCACACTATTAGTGCATTAAATAACCCCTTTTAGAGCCCCCAAAACGGCACTACTGGTGCTAACACTTTTGCACCCAATATAGTGATAAAGAACACACACAAACAGCATGCACAAAATCACACCTGTAGTGCTGAAAACTCACCCTTCTGTTAAACAGCCCTAACATTATTTTCAGCCTACTTTAAGCACCTAAACATACCCCTCAAGACGCCATGTCACACTCATGGTAACGAATGGGAAGTTTTTACTGTTACATTGAGATTGCACATTTCTATGTCAATTACATGCAGTGGTAATCTTGCTGCCATGTAGCATGTTGGAAATGGTATCATCATGCACGAGCAGAATTATTAGGCAATGAAAAGAATACCTTCTCAGATCCCCGCTCTTTTATAGCCGAGTGGCGACCTATCTCATTTGAATTTTAAATTACATGAATTTCTTTTGTGTGAAGCACTGCCTTAGCACCTGGAATATGCACACATATTCAATACACTTTATTTGTACATAGTACACAATCTCCTTCCACCTTACATTCTCCAAAAAGATGAATACCTTCTCAGATCCCCGCTCTTTTATAGCCGAGTGGCGACCTATCTCATTTGAATTTTAAATTACCTTGAATTTCTTTTGTGTGAAGCACTGCCTAAGCACCTGGAACGCTGGTGCGCCTGCGCATGGAGCACCAGCACTACCGGTGTTTCGGTGTGCTAAAACAGGCAGGGTCACACTTCAGGTGCAATTTCTCGAATAGCACGTGTTTCCAGCACTCATTTTTCTGCTCGTCATCGCTTCCCAAACGCTGCATGCACGCTAAGGGCTATACTTGGCACGTGTGGTGCAAATTTGTACCCAGCACCCGTGATTTAGCACTTCATTTTTTAGAGTGCACTCGGTACGCCTATGATACTATCATTTAATGAGCGGAACGTAACATAATGTTCATATAGATGCCAATGTATACTGCTATTTGTGGTTGGTAAAGAGTTATTTTGTAATACCTGGTGCTTTTGAAAATGAAACTGATCATTTCAATTTACGTAAAACCACCTTATCTTTCAATATACCCTCTTTTTCTTTATTATTGTTTGTTTGTTTGATTGATTTTATTTCTGCGTTCAAAAATATACAAATTCAAAGTCAAAGTACAAAATTTCGAACAATAACAAATACAATGAATACAATGTTTACAAAAGTAATTAAATGAAAAATCATGTACAATTATATCATTCGATAAACATGTACGAAGCATACAATAACATAAGAAATATGAAATATTTTCAATAAATTAGAGAGGTAATTTGGAACGCAGGAGACCACCATCGTGAGCGGTTAGGCTGGAGATGGATGGCGGCCTCGTAAAAAGAATTGGCGACATAACTCTCTTCGAAAAACTAAGTGACCAAGAGGGTGCGGTGCAAGTGCAGGTGCAGTGAGCAGTTGCATGATAAAGAATAAATAAGTCACGGTTTTGTTTTACTAATTTAAAGAGAGGGGAGCATATGATTATATTATTTGTCGTTTAAGTGTAGCTTTTAAGGAGTAGATGGTTGAACAAGACTTTATGTTGTCGGGTAAATCATTTCAAATGTCCGGGCCAGAATGTCTAACAGATTTGTGTGTTATTGATAATTTGGGGTTTGTAAGATGGAAGTTTCCAGATATGCGAGTAGAGTATGAATGAACGGAATTATTAAACCTAAACATGTTATCAAAGGATGGTGGAAGCAGATTATTAATGTACTTAAACATAATAACTGCTACTTGAGTAGTGTTCAGATCGGTTCAGATCGAAAATCATTATAGTCTGTTTAGAGCCAGAGAGGTGTAAACTCTGTATTAAAGTATATGAGTTAACGCACTTCTGGCTCCTAACAGAATTATCATACGCACACTTTCTCTCATTCTCACTCTCTCTCTCTCTCTCCTTCTCTCTCTCTCTCTCTCTCTCTTTCCTTTCATGTTCACTCTAGCTCTAGTAGAGGTTCCATGACATTTGCTCCGGCGACAATTGCTCCGCTGTAAATTTCATACACTAATCGAATGGCTAACTTCAACCCTGGATTCAACACTATACCCTACCCTAAACCTAACCCTAAACCTAACATAAAACCCTATTGAAACCCTAACCCTAACCCTACATCTTAGACGAAATAAAGCCCGGAGCAATTGTCGCAGGAGCAAATGTCGTGTCACCCTAGTGGAACATTTATTTTCTCTATTCACATCCGTCTCCTCTCTCTCTTTCTCTCTCTTTCTCTCTCTCTCTCTCTCTCTTTTCCCTATGCTCTTCTATTTATATTTTCCCCCGCTACATATATAAGCATATATATATATATATATATATACAGGCGCGTACGCATAATTATATATATTTTTTTACTAATCGGTGACCCCAGAAAAGGTGACCTGTATTTCATGTATACATATATTTGAATGCAATTTACTCTTAACTTGTGACTTTCTTGCATGCTTTATAAGTCATTGACTTTACTTATTTCTCTCTCTCTGTCCTTAACATTCCCATTTGCATCCATCCTTGCTTATAGCCACAATCAGGGTGCAAAACCATTTGCACTTGGGTCCAAAAATAAAGTATGCAATAGAGCAGTTTCATCAACCCCAAATTGTTCATCCATACCCTAGGGTTAATACCCTGCAATATCCTTGAGGAAACTATCTTGGTTATCATTTTATGAGTATCAACACCACAGGGGGTGGTAGGTGTTACGGACACTACACAAAGCTACAGAAATGGAATTTTCAAGCATTATATTTATCTTAACACTCACATATTTTGCACTTCTTTGGGGAATTTCTTGGCCATTTGCGAAAAATAAAACAATTCACACTCACTTCAGTCCATGAAATAGACGCAGTATACACATCAGAGATAACACAAGGTCAAATCTGATAAATGACATTTTTTCAAAACCTGAAACTTTTTAAAAAGCCAATCAAACATTGATAAATGAGACAAATTACAAACTTTAGTCCCATCTGTATACTTATAAAAACAAATCAAATTGCTAGGAAGGCTCGTTTCATATCATAAGTTGTCCAAACTAACTTATGTACAAAATCCTATGGGATGTTACGGACACTACACAAAGCTACCGAAATGGAATTTTCAAGCATTATATTTATCTTAACACTCAAATATTTTGCATTTCTTTCGGGAATTTCTCGGACATTTGTGAAAAATAAAACAATTCACACTCACTTCAGTCCATAAATTAGACGCAGTATACACATTAGAGGTAACACAAGGTCAAATCTGATAAATGACATTTTTTCAAAACCTGAAACTTTTTAAAAAGCCAATCAAACATTGATAAATGAGACAAATTACAATCTTTAGTTCCATCTGTATACATTATAAAAACAAATCAAATTGCTAGGAAGGCTCGTTTCATATCATAAGTTGTCCAAACTAACTTATGTACAAAATCCTATGGGATGTTACGGACACTACACAAAGCTACCGAAATGGAATTTTCAAGCATTATATTTATCTTAACACTCAAATATTTTGCATTTCTTTCGGGAATTTCTCGGACATTTGTGAAAAATAAAACAATTCACACTCACTTCAGTCCATAAATTAGACGCAGTATACACATTAGAGGTAACACAAGGTCAAATCTGATAAATGACATTTTTTCAAAACCTGAAACTTTTTAAAAAGCCAACCAAACATTGATAAATGAGACAAATTACAATCTTTAGTTCCATCTGTATACATTATAAAAACAAATCAAATTGCTAGGAAGGCTCGTTTCATATCATAAGTTGTCCAAACTAACTTATGTACAAAATCCTATGGGATGTTACGGACACTACACAAAGCTACCGAAATGGAATTTTCAAGCATTATATTTATCTTAACACTCAAATATTTTGCATTTCTTTCGGGAATTTCTCGGACATTTGTGAAAAATAAAACAATTCACACTCACTTCAGTCCATAAATTAGACGCAGTATACACATTAGAGGTAACACAAGGTCAAATCTGATAAATGACATTTTTTCAAAACCTGAAACTTTTTAAAAAGCCAACCAAACATTGATAAATGAGACAAATTACAATCTTTAGTTCCATCTGTATACATTATAAAAACAAATCAAATTGCTAGGAAGGCTCGTTTCATATCATAAGTTGTCCAAACTAACTTATGTACAAAATCCTATGGGATGTTACGGACACTACACAAAGCTACCGAAATGGAATTTTCAAGCATTATATTTATCTTAACACTCAAATATTTTGCATTTCTTTCGGGAATTTCTCGGACATTTGTGAAAAATAAAACAATTCACACTCACTTCAGTCCATAAATTAGACGCAGTATACACATTAGAGGTAACACAAGGTCAAATCTGATAAATGACATTTTTTCAAAACCTGAAACTTTTTAAAAAGCCAACCAAACATTGATAAATGAGACAAATTACAATCTTTAGTTCCATCTGTATACATTATAAAAACAAATCAAATTGCTAGGAAGGCTCGTTTCATATCATAAGTTGTCCAAACTAACTTATGTACAACATCCTATGGGATGTTACGGACACTACACAAAGCTACCGAAATGGAATTTTCAAGCATTATATTTATCTTAACACTCAAATATTTTGCATTTCTTTCGGGAATTTCTCGGACATTTGTGAAAAATAAAACAATTCACACTCACTTCAGTCCATAAATTAGACGCAGTATACACATTAGAGGTAACACAAGGTCAAATCTGATAAATGACATTTTTTCAAAACCTGAAACTTTTTAAAAAGCCAACCAAACATTGATAAATGAGACAAATTACAATCTTTAGTTCCATCTGTATACATTATAAAAACAAATCAAATTGCTAGGAAGGCTCGTTTCATATCATAAGTTGTCCAAACTAACTTATTTTCAAAATCCTATGGGATGTTACGGACACTACACAAAGCTACCGAAATGGAATTTTCAAGCATTATATTTATCTTAACACTCAAATATTTTGCATTTCTTTCGGGAATTTCTCGGACATTTGTGAAAAATAAAACAATTCACACTCACTTCAGTCCATAAATTAGACGCAGTATACACATTTGAGGTAACACAAGGTCAAATCTGATAAATGACATTTTTTCAAAACCTGAAACTTTTTAAAAAGCCAACCAAACATTGATAAATGAGACAAATTACAATCTTTAGTTCCATCTGTATACATTATAAAAACAAATCAAATTGCTAGGAAGGCTCGTTTCATATCATAAGTTGTCCAAACTAACTTATGTACAACATCCTATGGGATGTTACGGACACTACACAAAGCTACCGAAATGGAATTTTCAAGCATTATATTTATCTTAACACTCAAATATTTTGCATTTCTTTCGGGAATTTCTCGGACATTTGTGAAAAATAAAACAATTCACACTCACTTCAGTCCATAAATTAGACGCAGTATACACATTAGAGGTAACACAAGGTCAAATCTGATAAATGACATTTTTTCAAAACCTGAAACTTTTTAAAAAGCCAACCAAACATTGATAAATGAGACAAATTACAATCTTTAGTTCCATCTGTATACATTATAAAAACAAATCAAATTGCTAGGAAGGCTCGTTTCATATCATAAGTTGTCCAAACTAACTTATGTACAAAATCCTATGGGATGTTACGGACACTACACAAAGCTACCGAAATGGAATTTTCAAGCATTATATTTATCTTAACACTCAAATATTTTGCATTTCTTTCGGGAATTTCTCGGACATTTGTGAAAAATAAAACAATTCACACTCACTTCAGTCCATAAATTAGACGCAGTATACACATTAGAGGTAACACAAGGTCAAATCTGATAAATGACATTTTTTCAAAACCTGAAACTTTTTAAAAAGCCAACCAAACATTGATAAATGAGACAAATTACAATCTTTAGTTCCATCTGTATACATTATAAAAACAAATCAAATTGCTAGGAAGGCTCGTTTCATATCATAAGTTGTCCAAACTAACTTATGTACAAAATCCTATGGGATGTTACGGACACTACACAAAGCTACCGAAATGGAATTTTCAAGCATTATATTTATCTTAACACTCAAATATTTTGCATTTCTTTCGGGAATTTCTCGGACATTTGTGAAAAATAAAACAATTCACACTCACTTCAGTCCATAAATTAGACGCAGTATACACATTAGAGGTAACACAAGGTCAAATCTGATAAATGACATTTTTTCAAAACCTGAAACTTTTTAAAAAGCCAACCAAACATTGATAAATGAGACAAATTACAATCTTTAGTTCCATCTGTATACATTATAAAAACAAATCAAATTGCTAGGAAGGCTCGTTTCATATCATAAGTTGTCCAAAATAACTTATGTACAAAATCTTATAAGATCTTACCCATTGTTACGGACACTACATTTTATACATAATATACATGCTATTCTTTGATGCAATATATATGTAATGCATTTGCTTTTTTTTTCTGCCATCATTGTTGTTGCTGCATGAGGCCAACAGAGGGTATCTTTTCAAATCCTCATTACCAAGTCTCTTGGATAGGACTTAAAGGGAAGTCCACCCTTTCAATAGAAGCAGAAAAATCTGACAAACAGAAAACACAAGTTGTTTTTATGTACACTGTTGGTCATAATGGTGGAATAATTATTTTTACCTCAATTTATTGAATGAATTTGACAATGATTTATTCCTAATAGATCTAGATAATAGTATACATTCTTAGATTTTATTGAATGACAATTGGGGAGTGTTTGTTTTGCGTGACTGCTAAAGCGTGTGTGTGCTAGTACTATGCTTATCAACTAGGGGACCTACGTACTTAAGTCATAACTGACAGTAATGGGGATTAATGCCTCATAAAAGTGCACTAATATAGCACATCGACACGGTTTTGATCCTGGGGGCTCACAGTAACGAGGCCATTGCTTAGCCAATAAATCATGACTGCATATGGAAACGTTGTATCATCCGCTCAATCTGACTTGCGTGCATAGAACAAATAAGCATTTTTCCATGAAAAAGTGAAGTTTTCTAAAATGTGCGTTTCTTTCCAGCATTGGGGCGCCCGGGAGTCACTCGGGTAACATTTCATAAAGTATAATATAAAAAGACCATATGCACAATTTCTGTACTTTTGTCGGAAAAAATACATTTATCCAGCACAATGTCGTCTCTTTTTGCGTTGGAGAAGAGCAAATAGCGAGTTTCAATCACACTTTGGCCGCTCTCGCAAGCTCTCACTCGTTTCACTGTGGTCAAGCGACTTTGGGGCAAGCGGTTAATGAAAATACTAATCATTAGCTTTCTTCTGGTATTAAACTTGTTTTGATTGATTGTATAATTTTGTCGGAATAAAGGAAACAAAAAGGCTTGACCTATTACTTATCAGTGTCTGAATTGAACTTTTGACCTTGAATTCCCTGATGCAAGCGCACTAATGACGTCATCTTCGCTCAATCGGCGTCTTTTGTCGTAAAATGCGACACTTTCACAATGTTTATTCATCTTTGTTTAACTATTAGTAAGATTTAACATATTTTTTCTGATATCACTGAAGTTTTGGGTTTTATTTAATGAGTAATTTTAAAATAAGAGCCATTTTACTGTTTTAATTTACTGGATCGTACCATTAAAGTCGCAGGGTAGAAAGATGCATTTTCCAACCGCGCCAAATTTTATTTACGTTTCGACATTCTGTTAAATGGGTTCGTGTTGTTAAAGGGAAAGTCCACCCCAGGATTTTTTTTAGCTGACGATATAGACCTAATAATACCATGAAGAATGATACAAGTCTCATTAAAATCCATGATCACATAACGAAGATATATCGACTTTTTTATCGAAAATCAGCCGCCCCCCAAATGCAAATGCGTTACATGGGCAAAAAACGATCGCCAAAAAATAACCGATAGTATCGAAATTGTGACGTATGTTGCGAGCTGCCTTCTTATTTCGCAGACATTCACTTTCGCTCGCGGTACACTGTTATCGCACTGACACGACGAATCATGAATGAAAGTGAAAGCGAAAGTGAATGTCTCCGAAATAAGAAGGCAGCTCGCAACATACGTCACAATCGTTTCATGCCCATGTAACGCATTTGCATTTGGGGGGCGGCTGATTTTCGATAAAAAAGTCGATATATCTTCGTTATGTGATCATGGATTTTAATGAGACTTGTATCATTCTTCATGGTATTATTAGGTCTATATCGTCAGCTAAAGAAAATCCTGGGGTGGACTATCCCTTTAAGAATCCGCTGCTTTCTGCTCCAACAAACGTCCACATGCGGAGTCGTTTATCAACTAAATTATTCAAATTTATGGATGCTTCCTAGCTTCCCAGGTGTTTGTATTGCTGTTGAAGCATTTCATTCACCTGCTATCATTCTTTGTACTCCAATCGCCAGAACACAAATTTCATTTTGGTTTTATAGTTTCATCGGAGTCGTTTATCAACTTTATGTATTCAAATTTATGAATGCTTCCTCCCCAGGTGTTTGTGGTGTTTATGCATTTCATTCACCTGTTATTATTCTTTGTACTCCAATTGTTAGAATACAAAATGCATTTTGGTTTGATAGTTTCATGCAATAAGTAAGTCAATAAAAGAGTATGTTCTGCACAATAAAAACAATGTGTGTCCCTATTGTACAATGTAATGTGTCCCCTCATTTTGTAATAGTTATTTTACACATTCACATAATGGAACTACCTGCCCGATGAAGCCAGTGGCCTGTGACCCCTGACAATAAACACCGTGTGGGAGTCAGTTTGTGATCAACTTCTTTTATGAGACAAATACAAGCAAACGTTTCCATATGACGCAGCGGGCGCTAGGGTACGTCGACGCCCCCACAAAAACAAAAAAAACAAAGAAAATGCAATAGATGTTCAATAATTCATTGCATTTTGCCCCGACCCCAACATAAACAAATCCTCTATTTGGGCATGCCTTGAACCATAATGCATGGCCCTACAGAGGAATTTTTCCTGTTGGTGACTGCCCAACTAACAATTGGACGTTTTCTGAACGTTCTAAAAACGTTCCAAGTTGGTTTTTGGACGTTTTGTGAAAACGTTTTTTGGACGTCAAAATGTGGTAGGTTTTCGACGTATTTAAAACGTTTTATTGGACGTTTTAAAAACGTGTTTTAAACGTTAAAAGAACCAAAAAAAAACCTTTAAAAACCTTTCAGACATTCGAAAAGTCCAAAAACCTTTTGAAAACGTTCTAAATATATTGTTGACGTTGTTAAAAACGTTTGGAACGTTCTTAAAACGTTTTTAAAACGTTAAAATGCACTACAAACGTTTTAAGAACGTCTAGAAAACCTTTTAAAACACGTCTGGAACGTTTATAAAACGTTTTCTAAACGTCCAAATGTTCTACAAACGTTTTAAGAACGTCTAGAAAACCTTTTAAAACACGTCTGGAACGTTTATAAAACGTTTTCTAAACGTCCAAATGTTCTACAAACGTTTAAAAAACCTTTTAAAACACGTCTGGAACGTTTATAGAACGTTTTCTAAACGTCCAAATGGTCTACAAACGTTTTAAGAACGTTTAAAAAACCTTTTAAAACACGTCTAAAACGTTCATAAAACGTTTTAGGAGATTGTTCAGAAAACCTTTATAGAATGTCTGAAAATGTCTCGGGCGTTGAAAGAATGCGCAACAAACATTTAAGAACGTCCTGCAAAAGTGTTAAGAATGTTCAACAAATACAAATGGTATATGAAATAAATACTTGGTCACACATTTGATCGGTTTCAGGATTTTATTATCAAACATAAATAAATGTTCAAAGACTTGGTAATAATAGTACATGTATTTCAAGGTTACTTATAAAAAGATACAATGTTCTCTGTAGGTTTCCGTGGTGATAAAGTATTCACAACTGAAAGTTTTCATAACACCATGTGGTATACGAACATCCAATAGACGTCTATTTCAGGCTGGTGATAGACAAGTGATATCACAAGGAGAAAATCTAGAGAAATACGGTTGAAAAATTGGCGTAAAATAGACTTAAATAAGATTATAAACAGCCAACAGAAATTTGGTTGGGATGGTCCATTTGAAACCACAGATACAATGGTTATTTACAAGAAAAAAATGTACAAGATGACGATATGTCATTATAGTAAGTGGCAAGTATGAATACTCAATATTACCAATCTATTAATAAAAAAGGCAAGTCTATGAATATATCTAGTGTAAAAAAATTGGCAGCACACATATTGCATTTTTGGTTACAGCAT
The DNA here is from genome assembly GCA_035222895.1 of Strongylocentrotus droebachiensis. Classification (NCBI taxonomy): domain Eukaryota; kingdom Metazoa; phylum Echinodermata; class Echinoidea; order Camarodonta; family Strongylocentrotidae; genus Strongylocentrotus; species Strongylocentrotus droebachiensis. Next base: position 24,050 of record JAVYIG010008467.1, read on the forward strand.
ACTCAACAAAAGTAACTTGAGTGATTTATAGAACCCGTAATTTCTTTGATTCCTGAAAAGATGTTGTTAATTCGTACCGAAAACATGTACCAACTAAATGACAAAAAAAAACTGGGCATAATTGGTGTGATTGACCTCTGGTACAACCTTAACGAGAACTGTATAGTATTACCATTTACTATATTGTCCTTTTGATCCCCAACAGATGTTGTAGTCAGGTCCAGATTTGTGCTATAAACGAGTTTTATCAGAAGCCAGCATTAGAACTTTCATCTTCCATGAAATACAAAATCCATCATATAACATAGTAACAATCAACACATAATTATTTACATTAATGAGATACAAAAAGATATGTCATATAACTGGCAAGTATGAAAACTTAAATTTACCAATCTATACATAGGAAAGGCAAGACTATAAATATATCTAGTGTCATGAATTTGGCAGCACACGCATAGCATTTTTGGTTACAGCATACTCAACAAAAGTAACTCAAGTGATTTACGGAACCCGTAATTTCCTCTTTGATTCCTGAAATATGTTGTTAATTTGTACTGAAAACATGTACCAACTAAATGACAAAGAAAACTTGGCATAATTGGTGTGATTGACCTCTGGTAAAACCTTAACGAGAACTGTATAGTTTTACCATTTACTATATCGTCCTCTTGATCCCACACAGATTTTGTAGTCGGGTCCAGATTTGTATTATAAACGAGTTTTATCAGAAGCCAGCATTAGAACTTTCATCTTCCATGAAAAACAAAATCCATCATAATCAACACATAGTTATTTACATTAATGAGATACAAGTTGAAAATATGTCATATAACTGGCAAGTATGAAAACTCAAATCTACCGGGCTATTTAGAGAAAAGGCAAGACTATAAATATATCTAGTGTTAAGAATTTGGCAGCACATATGTAGCATTTTTGGTTACAGCACACTCAACAAAAGTAACTTGAGTGATTTATAGAACCTGTAATTTCCTCTTTGATTCCTGAAAGATGTTGTTAATTCATACTGAAAACATGTACCAACTAAATGACAAAGAAAACTTGGCATAATTGGTGTGATTGACCTCCGGTAAAACCTTTATATGTCTCAAATACCATTTAATATATTGTCCTTTTGATCCACCAAAGATTTTGTAGTTAGGTTCAGATTTGTTCTATAAATGAGTTTTATCAGAAGCCAGTATGTAACTACATAGCGAATCGAGAACAGATGTCATCAGCGTTTATCCTTTTTAATTCTCCATGACACCCTCCTCCTCGTCTTCAGTGGCATCTGCAACAGCAGCAACATCTTTGGCAACATCTTCGGCAGCGACAGCTGGAACTCTAGCCCCATCGGTATCAGGTTTCTGCAAATCAGAGCAAACAACCTTTATTTATAAATTAAATGTTCATTTCAACTAAACCATAAAAAAACTAGGGGGCATGATGTTCCCCCTCCCTAAAAACAGCGCCTATACAAGCTCATTTGGTGACAAACTGGCATAATGTAAATTATGAACCAAAATTATATCTGAAGAGGCTGCACATAAGTAAATATTATTGCCTGTCCACAAAATATTAAGTCTCGAGACCAATGCCTAAAAACTGACGTCTGGATAAGCTAGGGTGGCAGTGAGGTGAATCCGGCCACCCCTATCAACAAGGGCAAAACTGGACTAATGATGTGCTTCATGTACAATATTGTTTTACAGATATTGGGTCTATCCCTTTAAAAGGGAACATACACGTAACACCAGAATTTTCACTCATTCAATCAAAAGATAACTTTGAAATACACATTTTTTTAATGTCCAAACAAAAATTGGTCAAAAAAGGCTGAATGCCCTTTGAAATAGTAAATTGATCTGATATTCTCTTGCAACATATTTTTGTATTTTGATAGAAATCCACATAATATAAAGAGAAAAAAATAAAAAATTAAAAATTAAAACACAAACAAAAGTAAAAGGAATTTACCTTACATTTCTTTCCTCCTGGAAGAAATGGGGTTCGCTTGAGAAAGTCCCCTACGACTTCTTCAATCTCCATCTCTTTGGCGCCCTGGTCGGTCTTCATGCAGGCTCCTGAAAGACGTAAGTGCAGACGCCATGGATCATTATATTAAAATTATTTTTGATGACACATTAAAATAAGACGATACAGATTACACACCTTAAATGACAAATGGGTCATTCCATGGCAATTCGGACAATCAATATCATTACACTCCTATCAAATGTATTAGGGGAAAATGGTATGTCGGTTCCCATGTTATGGCCCACCCCTTTTTTTTTTTTTGCAAAAAATGGGCATTTTTGTATGAAGAAATACATGGATACACATCTGCACACTCTCACATAAGTAATTCCTTGTTCAGATGGGCATAAAACATAACTACTCCTTAGAGGCCAAATTCAACAGCTACCTTACAAGCAGAAAACAATGCTATTATGCGACTTCAAAGGCAGCAAGGTTGCTAGAGACCATCAATGTCCAATTGATCACCAATCATTGTAACTCATCGGGTGAATCCAGAAACATATAAAATAAAATTGAAATTGGCTAATCATATACTAATTGATTACTTACTGACAATGACGGGAACAAATCTTGTTGACTTCAGACCACGCTTCCCCTTCCTCCCATTCACGTTGAAATCTGACCAAAGATTATTTGACCCCAGCTTTTTCATGATACGCCGACTTGTTTGGGCAATATTGCCCCCGCCGACTAGACTCAGGTAGTTGATCTGAAATTAAAAGAACCATTATCAATTACAATGCCGTAGATTCTCACATAAATAGGAGCCAACCGTCTCATTTCCATACATTATTATGAATGTTTCTCCGCTAAAACCTTCACCCTGATGCGGTAAATATTAATTTATCATTTGCAAAATTCACAGGCTTTCACTTTTTTTTTTAAACATGGCTATAAAGTAATCAAGGCATGTATAAATCAGAAACTCAGGATATTTCAGGTTTAGATAATTAAACCTGTACAAAAAGGAAAAACAAAGTCATTTGAATGGATGATGAAATAATGCCAAATTAGTATGCAAGTATTTTTAAACTTACCATTCTCTTCTTAAAATCAGACTCTACGAGTCTCATTTCGAGCAAGTCGAATTCACTCCCTGTCTTGAGCGGTTCCGCAAAGGGCTCCTGCAGGTCGGCAGGACCTGCCCGTAAACTCACTGATGATTTGGCAACCAGGTTTGCCAGCGTCTCCACTATCTGGGCCTGGACATCTTCCAGCTTCTGAAGTTTTTGAAGTACCTGCTGTTGAAAATTGTCTAGGAAAACAAAAGGAGTAAAAAAAAATACATTAACAAATTAGGTCATTTTGGTAGCTAAGAAGAGTATGTAATTTTAGTGTGACTGATATGTAAGACAGTTTTTCAACTATCGCATTTCAGGAATACATCACCAAGCTGCAATGACAATACTTGTACAAAGCATCAGACAATGCAACACATACAGAAAGAATCTGAAAGCAATTTTGCAGAAAAATATACCCCTGCTTTTTTTATAAAAATAAATCAAAATTAAACACATCAAAAGAAAGTTTCCCCCTAAAGAACCCCATCAAATCTTCGAGTATAACAAATTATTCAAGTTGAAACCAAGCATTGGATATAGCTAGGGTTGTTAGGAAGCAGATTCTCGAAAATTAGTGACATCCGTGACTTAACGGCAGAATGATCACAACATGAACAAAAAATTACGTTTTTTTTCTTGATTTTTCCACTGGAAGATTTGATGGGGCTCTTTAGGGGGGAACTTACTTTTGATGTTGTATTTATATTGACAACCTCTCTCTCTTATATCAGTGTAGCATCTTGGTAAAAAATAGTAAATTTTGTTTGTAGTTTAAATATGCTGTACTCCAAAATCTAATCAATAGACCTCCTATGAAACATACTATTAAGTTCTTGAGAAGAGATATTTTGTTTGTGAAATTCTCTACGTAAATACTTGCTGTCCAAGGTTCTAGCTTTTGGTGTCGGCGGCTGGCTTTGGCGAGAAGTCGAAGGAGAGGGGAATGTAGTTGTAGATGGAGATGATCCCCTCTGGATTGGGCCCGTCGGGCTTAAGGGGACAAATCTGGCCATCATGGATGTTGTTGACAATTTGGGGAGAGGAAGTTCCTTAGTCTTCGACTTATCTGCCTTTCTCGGGCTTCTGCGAAGTGGCTCAGGGTCACACTCCATATCTGGAAAAACATCACAGACATTAGAAAAATATCAAGCAAGAAAAGAATTTTTGAAAAATGTTCAAGCTTTATGAATTCATTTTGAGTTCAACATGTTAATTTTCAATTTTGATGAATTGGTACATTATGCCCCCCCCCCTCCCTCCCCCAGGTGCTATTAGGGTTAAAAACATCATCTAGCATCCTTCTAGCATATAAATTCAATTGCAGCGCAGCACTCGACAACAAAGGCAGTGGTCTACTGTACTCATACAAGTAGCGTATGTTGATGCACACCTAGAGATTGACAATGTCCAGGCCAAAAATGCTAACAAAATTCTTTATGCTGGTGATTCGTTGTGTATATCAGCAGGGGTGGTATTCAGAAAACTCTCTTAACCCTAATAGCACCGGGGTATTTCAGACCTTGCTAACACCCCCCCCCCCCAGCTTGCGCCCCAGCCCCCTTTCAAATGAACAAACAAAAAAGGGGGTCTGCCTATCATTTGATAGGCAGACCCCCCCCCCTGATTTTGACTCCCGTGCAAATGTGTGGCTGTATTCACGTTTGGAAATGTGAAATTTAGTGGGCAAAATGGCCACGCGCAATCTAATACCAGCGGTGCGGATACGTGTGGGGAGTCCGAAACACATGGCCATGCATCTTCACTGAAGACTTTAAAGGGATCGTTTAACAATGTTAAATCTGAGATACACGGCCCTACGTGTTATCAGTGTCTGTGATATGGTGTAATATTGAAGCCCTTTTCAAAATTTGTAATTCCAATCATAAATATCTTGATAATCAGACAGGCGATCGGCTTGTAAATGTCATGGGGTTCCTGACTGACCTAAAGGTTTATAATTATCATTGCATCATGAGCTAAATCCAGAATTTTTTTCAGAATCTGAGACAAAGTTACCGGATCCCTTTAAGTCACTCGGTCATAGATCTACTAGACTAACTTACAGTTACAATGTACATGTAGACCTTTACCATATCAGAAATAAATTCAAGTTCTTTCAGTGATTTTAAGTAACTCTTTCTGCTACATGACATGTATTAATGTGTTACTGTTACTAGTGTTAGGTGAAAGTTGGGTTAATTCACATCATTCTGGATTCAATCATACAACAATCAACAATAACAGTAACGCGTCTGGTTAACATACGCCTTTTTGTTTGGCATGTATCACATTGCATTCACACTCACAGGTTGGTTAAAAGTAAATTTTCATGCACGTTATTATCGCTAATGCATGAATGCAGCATGCAGACTAACTCCGGGAAGCTCCAACACCGGCGCGCCGGTGTTGGAGCTTCCCGGAGTTACATGCAGACATGTCACGACACAAGCCGATACTCATTTAAATGTTTTCCCACATTTTACACGTCTCGAATTCACTCAAACAACATTTAAACACCTAACAGATATCAAAATGGTAAAATATCACTTACATTGGTGTTGCAGTCTCACAAATTAGGTAGATAGTTCAGGATTTCTTGATAGCTCTTGCAAAGGCACACACGGTATTCAATGGGAAAATTCTCAATGTAATGTTCACGCACATAGCGCTGACGTCATCGATCAATCCTCGGCGGCGGCGGCCTCGTTCGTTGTTGTGTAAAGATGTAAGATAAATGATTTGAAATTACCGGTAATAAAATTGAGTATGTAAAATGTATAAAAATATGTTTTGCTTGTGTATTTTTGTTTATGAATTGTGTATGCATTTATATGATAAAACAAACAAATCTCGTTTTCATTTCAATTCAAGAAATCGCCTACAGTATTTTAGTGATCTGTTTTCATTTGTTTTTATTTATCCTTAGTAGTTGGACGTAGACAAAATATGATGCTTAATTCTGGTATTTGTTTAAAAAAAAATCTTAGTTGATTTATTGAATTGGACGTATATAAAACGTTCTGTGAACGTTATGTACAAAACGTTTATTTTGTAACGTCCACAAACGTTTTGTAAACGTCCTATATCAAACGTTCTGTAAACGTCCTATATCAAACGTTCTGTAAACGTCTTATACCAAACGTTTAATTTTGTAACGTCCAAAAAACGTTTTTTAAACGTTCTCAAAAACCTATAACTTTGACGTAAATGAGAAGTCCAAACTGTAATGTTATATAAACGTTTTTAAAACGTTCATTTAGGACGAAGACGTACAGGACCTAAAAAAAACGTTTTGAAAACGTTCTGAAAACGTTCTGTGTTTGCTGGGTGGGGGAAAATGCAATGAATTATTGATAATTTATTGCATTTTTTTGTTTTTTTTTTGTTTTTGTGGGGGCGTCGACGTACCCTAGCGCCCGCTGCGTACAGTCATGATTCATTGGCTAAGCAATGGCCTTGTTACTGTGAGCCCCCAGGATCAAAACCGTGTCGATGTGCTATATTAGTGCCCTTTTATGAGGCATTAATCCCCATTACTGTCAGTTATGACTTAAGAACGTAGGTCCCCTATAGTTGATTAGCATAGTAGCACACATATGCTTTAGCAGTCACGCAAAACAAACACTCCCCAATTGTCATTCAATAAAATCTGAGAATGTTTACTATTATCTAGATATATTGGGAATAAATCATTGTCAAAATCATTCAATAAATTGGGGTAAAAATAATTATTCCACCATTATGACCAACAGTGTGGTTCCAGGGGTGGCCCAATTGTAGTGTTTTGTTTCCTTCTTCTCCATCTTCTTTATTCACTTTTAAAAATTGAAAGAGGCCTAATTTAGTAATAACAACATCAAACAAGCATAACTATTTAGACAATTAAGGAAGATGAAAGAAGACATTAACAAAATGACATAAAGAAGGAAAGCATGAGGAAAGATTAAAAGAATGAAGAAGAGAATAAAAAAAGATAACTACTTAACAAAAGAAAGGGAAGAATAAAGAAAAGGATAAGAATCAGAAATAAGGAAAAGGAAGAACAATAAAATAAAACAAGGAAGAACAGAAAAAGAGGATAATATAGTACATCATGTAGCATAATAAAGGTGAGCCTCTTATTAGACATAAGCATGGAAACCTTTGATAATGCAAAAATACGATGTACTTCATTATTTTGAGAAGTAACTCTGAAAAGATAAATGTACATGTATCTCATAGGACCTTACAAGATTTGTTCAGTGCGACCGAAAAATAATATGTTTGGACAAGAAAGTTCCCACTGTGTCCTTGTATATTATGTGGTGCAGGATATATTCAGTATGTTTAGAACCCATTTTTAGGAACTCGTTAAAATAGCGTTGAAAAATCTGGGGTCATAAAAAGACCACAGTGTGTATGTTAGCCAGTGCACGCCGAAAAACAGGAACAAAGCATTTAAAAAAAAAAAAGTGATAATTAATCTATATGCAAAATTATGGTGTAAGCAATTAACATTTCTGATACTTTTATTTGATAATCCTCAGATTTTCGGTGATCGTTGTTGGTGGTGGCAATTAAACCAGTATTCATAAAATCCTCAGATATATATAAAAATGTCTGTAAACAAGTCAAAAGCGACCTCAGTCTATATTTTTTTTCTATCTCTCTATTAAATAGTTACCGGTAGATTATTTTATCAAGAGAAATTATGAGCAAAAACGTAGACGATGATATATTTCATAATTTATACGTAAATTCCCTCAAAGGGGGTGTCCTCAAAAGAAGGTATTTTTCCTTAGTCCTCAGCAGATACTAGTCATACATGTACTGGTGTGTGCCAAAGTGTTTATGTGTGTGTGGACATGAACTACAATGTAGTGACTTATACATTTTGTAGATAGGCAATTAAATGATTAAAATATTGTATTTTTCATGCATCATACATATTTGATGTCATAGACAGCTTTTACATTGTTGAAATTTATTTTAGAACACTGTTATCCAAAAAAGGAGGTATAGTTTGGCTTCCAGGCCTTGATATTACTCCTTCTGTAGTGTCCGTAACACTGGCTCCTACTCTTTTCTGCCCTCGATATTGAAACTAAAACACAATGGTGCATTTAATTTGATACTTTATTACATCTAACTAATATTGTTGAAATAAAATATTGATATTAAATTACTTGTAAGTCAATTTTTTTTAAAATCATTTAAATTAAATTCATGGAAAATAGCTTATTTGTTTGCGAAATATCATATCCAGGAGAAAACCTCCCAGGAAAAGAGAATTTTCTTGATTCATTGAGAAGAGCAACTGTATCAAATCAAATTTGAATGACAAATTAGTAGTATTTAGTTATCAAGCTGTATTTTTACACCAATAACACCATCACACATTTGTGTTACGGACACTACATATGTTACGGACACTACAAATGCCATTCATTAAATTGCAACAAAAAAAACTGTTATGCTTAGCTGAATATTATTATACCACAGCTAGTCCCCGGGGGTAGTTGCACAAAGCAAAGTATATAAGAACTTTGAAAACATTTTCATATAGCAGGAATTACACCGTTACGGACACTACAGGAAATTCCGGACAAAATTTATGATCGGAATGTGGGCATATATTTTTGTAACGTTTGTATCTTTGTTTAATTTTTTGTTTCTGATGATAGGACAACATGTTACTCAGAAAATATAACCAATTACCAATTAATATAGTGCTAAAATATATGAATTATAGAGGCAAAATTATGCACATAGCTGTTTTTTTAAAAGCGTTACGCTTGTCTCTCTTCAAAGAAATAACCACTGTATCGCAATTCTTGTGTCAATTCTCAAGCCGTAAAAAAATACTGAGTGGAGATAAAAAGGACTATAAGATGGCATGAAAAGATATGGCATATCTTGTGTAATTCCACAGTAACACCTTATGAAAAAAGACACATTTTTGAAGTGCAAATGAGTAACAGCCAAAAAGGGGTATTTTTGGCCCTCTATTACCTTTCTCACACAGCCAACACAAAAGAAATTCAAACAAAAGTTGTTGCCTGATGAAGAGCTCATATGGTCCAACATATCAGGCCACAAGACATTTGATTATATGACTTTGTGTTTCCAGGAGAGATGCGTAACACTGTACGTAGAATAGTTGCACCCTGATTGTGGCTATACCAACTGCATTTCTTTCCTGCCTGTCTGCTGCCCTCACGTGATCCCCCGCCTGTCATCATGACCTCTGCTGGCTGGCTGCCATGCATCCCGTTGGCATGGAAACAGTGATGGGATCAAGTTGTGGCGCAAGTCTGAAAGCACCAGACTCCCAAGTTTATAGCACGATGAACGGTTTATAGAATGGTTTTACTAATGCAATCTATGAACATGGCGGACAAAGAAAGCGGACAAAATATACAGTTCCTCAGGTAGACAAAGGAATATCCCTTCACTGCTATTATGTAAACATGTGTAGAACAGGTGTCACATTCATATTCACCTGTTCTAAACACTTTTACATAATAGCAGTGAAGGGATGTTCCTTTGTCTACCTGAGGAACTGTATATTTTGTCCGCTTTCTTTGTCCGTCATTATCATAGTGCTACACACACCGGGTAAGATAATAATATACACAAAAACACCTGTATATCAAGTCTATAGCACGTAAATATTCATAATTGAATGACACACGCCTTTAAGACTAAAACAACAACAACAACAACTTTATTGCATGGTCAGCATAAAAAACCTGTCCGTTAAGTCCATATTTGTGATTTTATATGAACCCGCACTTTAAGATAATGTTACACTTCACATTGAGAAGAGTAAGGTCCCAAAAGTGATCATTAAAGATCATCAGCCGCTCAGCCTCTAAGAAAACACAGCTGTCTATCAATGTTCAAATATACATGTATTCTGCACAATTTATTATATTGAATGACTAGACTTAATGTATATATGCCTTGGTTTGTGTACATTGTAAATGATGCATGCTAGCTATTGAATGATGAATTTATAAGATGAATTACAAGTCTATAAAATATATGTAGGCCTATTTATATGCCGTTATCCCATTGAATATAGTGTGACATTTAATGACAGAGATCTTTATTGAGCTTTAAGCAAGTCCCAAAATTAATTGTACAGGTATAGTTCTAGGAAAGAAATGAAGCCGTATGATTGGGTCTGATTGTACATGTTTGTTTATGAATGATTTATTTTATTAACCTGTATAAGGACCACGCGAGGGTGATAATGATAACCGTCTGTAAAGGCAGGTGGTCTTTATAGACAGGGGTCTTTTTCTTTACAGGTGGTCGCTAAATCAGATTTCACAGTACATTAATTAATATTTTTAAGAGTGTATTTTAACATGCAATATCTCTGTAATATTTGAAGCTCATATTTTGAATGTAGTATCGCGACATATGAGGAGCGAAAAAGTCTGTAGTGTTTGATACACGTTCAAGTGGACCGATCGTCAAATTTATGTTGTTTTGTATGTTCTTAGTTCCATGTTAGTTATATACTTTCTGCCGTTATGAGGTATTGAATGTAGATCTTGTTGAAACTTTCTTTCTCTCTCATTTTATCTTTGCACTATCTCTCTCTCCCTCTTTCACCACCCCTCCTTTATCTCTCTCTCTCTCTCTCTCTCTCTCTTTGTCTCATGCGCTCACCGTTCTCTCTCTTTCTCTCTATCTCTATTTCTCTTTCTCCATCTCTCTCTCTTCTCCCTCACTCAATTTTGCATAACAGCATCCCTAGGAGGATTCATCTTATAATGTAGTGACTTGAACTATGATTTGCTTTCAAATTGTTAAGATTAATGTATATTTCTGTAAACTCAAATGCGATTTTACTGCTATGTTATTGTGAATCGATATGCAATTCAGCTTTCGGGTTGCTATGTATCGTTTTTGATAAACCATTTTCAATTCAATTCAATATTACCAGTATATTCAAAATATAAGTTTCAAATATTACTTCGGAAAAGGGATTTTGTAAAAATGTTTTTTTATTTATATTGATTTTGTACATTTTAGCTGTACACAAATTATTTGTGTAAGGTGAATGATACAATCTTTTAAGCCTGTATTAAATCAAAATTTGAGGTACACACAGGACTTGTATTTTAGGTTCATGGAGAGCTAAGAGGCTTTAATTTTGACTGGATTTATTGGACAAATACAATTGCCAAGATTGAGTGTTAGCTTATAGCCCAGTGTGGCTTTAAATGATTTTAGTAATATAGTCCTTTTGGGTTTAGGTGGACTGTTAATGTAAATGATTATAATATTGGACAAAACACTCAATTTCATTTCTCTTTCTCTCTAAAATAGGTATATAGATAAAGACATCGATATTGTCTTGTATAAGAGAAACGAGAGAAAATAGGAGATGTTTTCATCAAAATAGCTCTGTAAGAGAGAGAGAGAGTATCCACTGGATTTCCAGCAGCAAAGGACAAATTAATTATGTAAATACCTGAAGATCATCCTTTAAAGCAGCCAGGAGCAGCCTGATCAATTTAGGATTTAATAATGATGTGGACTATGTGAGTAAACTTTTCAAATGTTCTATTGACGGTCTCGGCACATTTCATCACTGCCTCACCACTGCCCCATTTGTGGAAATCTGTGTTAGTTATCATGTGCTACAGTGTAACCGCATGCGCATATTTTTTGTACACAACTGTTAAGCCACCTCAGTCAAATATACTGTGCAAACGACTAGAGACAGAGTCTAACATTACCCTCGGCAGTTTTGTTGGATTTAGCTGTACATGACAATATTGTGTACATACTCGTTATTTGTTTCGGGTTAAATCTATCCTCTCTTCTCTTTCATGATGTATTTCTGTGTTATCCTTCAATCTTTCCTCTTCTCTTTTGTCATGTATTTCTTTTTTTTTCTCTTCAATCTATCCTTTTTCTCCTTCGTTATATATTTCTTTGTTTTTCCTTCAATCTATCCTCCAGTTCTCCTTCGTTATGTATTTCTTTTGTTCTCCTTCATTCTAACCTTTCTCTTTTGTTTTATGTATTTCTTTTTTTCTCCTTCAATCTATCCTTTTCTCCTTCGTCATCTATTTCTTTGTTTTCATCTGATAGATTCCCTTTCTCCTTCTTTATGTATTTCCGGATGTACTTCCCTGTTTTTCCTTAGTCTAGATCTATGATCCTCTTAGCTCTTCAATTATGTATTTTTATGTCCTTCCTTTGACTTATCCTCTTCTCTTTTCTTATGTATTTCTTCGTTTTTCCTTCTCTATATCCTCTCCACTATCCTTGTTTTCCCCTAGCTATCATCTGGGTGTACGTGCTTGCACATATAATGCACTGGCGACTTAGACTCTTTCACCAGAGCACTTCTTGGAATGTTTTCGCGAAAATGGCTAAACAGTTGTGTAAAAAAAATATGCGCTAACCGCATGTATGAGTAATACACACGCACACACACTACATTAGGCTTGGAACTGGCGGTCACATTACTCATCACTCAGGAATTTGCTTTCACTTTGAGACTTGTCTCTCTTTCCCATCATGGCCGACAGCCCTTCATCAAATACTAGATCATCTTCATCTGTAAATGCAGAGAAGGCTAACAAGTCCCAGCAAGATCTAATATCAGGGGTTATCTCTGATCTCATCTCCAACGAGAATTTCTTGTCATTGGTTGGAACGGCAGTGGAAAAACGCCTAGCCGAACTTGCATCTGCCGTTGAGACCCTTCAAGGTCAAGTTCTTGACCTTGAGTCCTCTGCTCGTGAGAAGGAGAAAAAGGTCAAGTCGTTGCAGGAGGAGGTTTGCAAGCAATCAGTGACCAATCCCTGCAACGAGCTGCAAATGATCAGGAGCAGTACTCCCGGAGGAACTGTCTCCGTTTCACCGGGCTAGAGGAGTCTGTGAAGGAAAACACCGATGAAGTCGCCCTGCACCTCGCCAACACCATTCTTCAAGTCCCCATCACAAAAGAGGACATTGAGCGAAGCCATAGGGTTGGCATGAAAGATCGGGAGCCAACGTCAGGGGGGCGTCGTCCTCATCCCCGACCCATCATTGTCACTTTTTCATCATACGGGAAGCGTCAGCAAATAATTCAAAACCGACGGAAGCTGGCAGGCCAGAGGAAGTCAATTCAAGAGGACCTCACCCGAACCAATGCTGACCTTCTCAAGCAGGCAAAAACTTGCAGCAAAGTGAAGGTCGCTTGGACTACTGATGGCAGAGTTATTGCCCTCACCGAAACCGGTGATAAAAAGGGCATTAACTCTGCTGAAGACCTTAGAAGGCTGAGATAGACCTTTATTTCGTGAACATGTTTACATTATTCACATATTTATGCTCCTGGCTGCATCTATGCATGTATGCCTTGTAATCTCCAAAGATTTCTGACTTTTTTTGTTTTTACTTCTTTCCTCACCATCCTTTTATTCTTTCTTATTCATCCTACTTTTCTATATTCTTTCACTATGTGTATCTTTACCGCTACCTTTGTTTTTATATTTGTTATATCTACTCATATTCATGTATTGTGTGTGTGTGTCTTTTTGTGTGTGAATGTCTGTGTGTGCTTTGTTATGTATGCTTGTGTGCTGTTTGTGTGCGTGTTTGATAGGTCCATCTTGAGTAGTCTTTGTCAAGACTTGTATGTGTATAGAGTTTGTTGTGCCATTGGTTTTCTAAATAATTAATAATGGATACTATTGTTGAAGAAGATGTGAACATAATGCTAAGAGATTGTGCATATGTTGATTGCGGTGCATTTCAACAGAATCTACTTGGAAATTTTGATCTTTTGCATGTAAATGCCAGAAGTTTATGTAAGAATTATGATGATTTGTTACAATTGTTGTCTTGCTTAAAGCATGATTTTTCTGTAATAGGTGTCTCTGAAACTTGGTTTAAAACTACAACTGATATAAATATGTTTCAGATACCTGGCTATTCTTTTGTTCATATATGTAGAACAGAAAAGATCGGCGGTGGGGTATGTTTGTACATTAAAGATAATTTGGAATTTAAATTACGTGTAGATTTATCTGGGTCAAATTCAGGGTATGAAATTGTTTTTGTTGAAATAACAAGCTTCAGTAAAAAGATTTTTGTTGGATGTGTATATAGGGCTCCTAACGTTGATAGTACATCCTTTGTTGAAAATTTAGAACTTCAGCTACAGATATTGAGTAAAGAAAACAAGGAGATATATTTAATGGGTGACTTCAACATCAATTTATTGAATTATAATAATGATCATAGTGTTAAAGATTTTGTCGATTTTATGTATTCATTTGGATTATTTTCTCTTGTCACTAAACCTACCCGTATAACTGAAATCAGTGCAACATTGATTGACACTATTTTCACAAACTGCATTCAAAATGAGTTTAGCTCAGGTGTAATATGTTCAGATATTTCAGATCATATGCCTATATTTTGTATAAAAAAGGTCTCTGTAGTAAGTTCTGTTAAGAGAGATGGACGGGTTTTGAAGCGGAAAATAAATGATAAAACAATCTCTAGGTTCAAGCAACACTTGACTGAAGTTGATTGGAAGGCTCTGCCTTCGCTGGAAGGCGTCAATGATCTATACGAACATTTTCTACAAATATTTCTAAAATTATATAATTTATGTTTCCCATTAGTTGAGGTAACATTAAAGAGTAAATGTAAAAAGCCTTGGGTAACTCATGTTTTGTTGAACTCAATAAACCGCAAACATAAGCTTTATGGTAGTTATGTCAAGAGACCAACAGCTGAGAATAAAAAGAAATATGTTGATTATAAGAATGTCTTGGTTAATACTCTTCGTATAGCCAAGCAAAATTATTACAATGATTTGTTCCACAGTGTTTATAAGAAAAACTTGGTCTCATATCAATGAATTGTTAGGTCGGTCAAATAGGCATTCACTTCCTCAAGAGATGGATTTTAATGGAGTACTCCTATCATCTGCCAAGGATAAGGCTGAAAGTTTTAATAAATATTTCATTGGACTACCCATGAAAATCAGTACAGATATCCCTCAAGTACCACAATCTTTTCGTGATTATATGAAACAGTGTGAAGATAATGCATCTATGTTTCTAAAACCAACTTCAAACTCTGAGATCATTGATATTGTGTCATCTTTGAAACCATCTAAATCTAGTGGTTCTGATGATATTTCACCTAGAATTATAAAGGAGTGCATTCACCTTTTTATTGATCCCTTATGTAAAATCTTTAATATGTCTTTATCTCAGGGAGTTGTTCCAGATAAACTCAAGGTAGCTAAAGTGGTACCAGTATATAAAAAATCTGACCGTAAAAATGTCATTAATTATAGGCCAATAGCACTGTTACCAATCTTTTCTAAAATTCTTGAGAAAATAATTTATAAACGCTTAAATGAGTTTCTATCTAAAAAGAATATCTTGATTCCTCAGCAGTGCGGTTTTCGTAAGCACTTCTCCACACAAATGGGTGTGTTTAATTTATTAAGTAATATCATAAAAGCTATTGATGGAGACAAGTATTGTCTGGGGATGTTCTTAGATCTATCTAAGGCGTTTGATACCATTGACCATGGTATCCTCCTCAGGAAACTAGAGCATTATGGAATACGTGGTGTAGCATTGTCTTGGTTCCAAAGCTATTTGTTTGACAGGACTCAATTTGTTGTGGTGAATGGTAGTAGTTCCCAACTTGCTTCTATTAAATATGGTGTACCTCAGGGTTCTGTTCTTGGTCCCCTGTTGTTTTTAATTTATATAAATGATATAATACACTCGTCAACATTATTCTCATACTCCCTGTTTGCTGATGATACCAGCTTGCTGCTGGTTGATAAGAAGGCTGAAGATGTATTACTAATTGCAAATCAAGAGATTCAGAAACTGTATGCATGGTATTGTTGTAATAAGTTATTGTTGAATGTTCAAAAGACCAAATGTGTTATTTTTCGCTCAAAGGGTAAAAAGCTTCCAGATGGTATTACTTTTCTTAATGTTGGAGGCCATGATGTTGCGCTTAGTGAAAATGTTCAGTTCTTAGGGTTAACTATGGATGAACATTTATCTTGGAAGAATCATTTAGATGTTGTATGCACTAAGTTGTCTCGAAGTGTAGGTGTCATTTTTAGATTGAAATTTATTTTACCTGAAAGAGTGCTGATAACATTATATAATAGTATTATTCTTCCTTATTTGACATATTGTAATGTTGCTTGGGGAAACACTTTTAAGTCATATCTTGATAAGTTAAGAGTATTGCAGAAGAAGGCAATAAGGCTTATTACTAATTCTAATTATAGACATCCAAGTTCTCCATTGTTCCTTCGATTAAGAATGTTACCACTAAGTGGACTTGTGTCAATCAATTGCGTATTGTTTATGTATAAACTTCAGTTTATGCCTCATGAATGTACGTTAAAAGATTTATTCCGTAAAAACTCACAAATTCATAATTATAATACACGTCAAAGGGGTCTTATTCATCAGCCTTTTGCAAGAACAAATATCACTCTGACCTCTTTCCATATCTCTTGCATCAAAGAATGGAACAGTTTGCCTGATGATATAAAATATAGTACAACTCTTTCTAGGTTTAGAAGGTTATCTAAAACGTACCTACTTGGAAGACTGACATAATTCTACTTTGTATCTTAATAATTTCTCATTCTCAAATGCTTATAGACCACTAAGGACTGTGTGTGTGTGTGTGTGTGCGCGCGCGCGTGTGTGTGAATATTTTTTTGTGTTCTATATTCTGTAGCTTAGTTTGTTTCCATCCCTTGTATAAACATTATATTCTTTTTATTCACCTTGCCATATCGTTAATGTATGTATTTTGTTGACTATAGGGCCCCGCTCACAAGCTTAGCTTCTACAGGGGTCCTAAAACCATTCACTTAATGATGTACTATTACCAGTCTCTTTTTCATGTAAAAGATTATATCATGTTTTGTGTGGTTTTGAATAAATGAACTTGAACTTGAACTAGATATATTTATGTTGCTGCAAATTTTCATTTCATGTTGTGACAGGGTTTATGTATAACTTTTCCTTCATTTACTTTCCATCACTACTTACTCTTTTTTTGTGGGGGGGGGGGGGGGGGGGGTGCATATTTTGACATATTTCCTCCGGGACCGATGCAGACCCTCACGTATTTCGGTTAAATGTATAATGATTGAAAGAAATGAAAACTATTTAAAGCTTAAATTGGTCAAAATGTCATGTTATCTTGTGACAGGGTTTATGGTGACGTCTTCACTTACTTTGTTGGTGTCTGCCGAGAGCCAGAAGAGTGTTTAATCATATGCTTTGACATACATGTAGATTGTAGAGTTAATATCCTTCAAGCTCCAAGTAGATGAATCAGCCAATGAGGGGCAGCAGTGAAACAGGGGGGGGGGGTTCATAACTGTAATTCTAAGATTCTTTAAAGTAAGAAGCTTTCTCTCTGTCTTCCTTTCCCCTCTATGTATCTCTCCTGTTTGTCAATTAAGTCCCGCTATCCCTGTCAATTCCCCCACCCGCTTTTAAAATGTTGTTTCAAACCCATCACTTCAAACTTCTCTTTCATCTTATTTCCCTCCGTTTCTCTCTAATTTTTAAATATCTGATCAAACTCGCAATGACAACCATTTAGATTTTGAAGACATGTTTCAAGCATCAAACCAATAAAGGAAATAACTCTATATTCAACTGCTAAAACTGATCAATGTCTTGTCGAATATTCCAAAATGAAAGGGTAATACATACGTGTAAACATGCATTGTTAATGTGTTCACAAAAATATATGTACACGAAGTTGTCAGTTTACTATATTCTGGGTAAAGATTGACAGTGCGTTTTCATAATCATCTTTTTGTTTTTAATAGCAAACTGTCTATGCATTTCCATGGTTTCCAATAGTACTAAGTATACAGTACCAAAGTGCGAACGTCATATTCGCTTGTCGTTTAGGTTACTGGTTCTTAACAACAGTCAGAGCCTGCGCATGAGGTTCACCGTGAAATCATTCAAGCTTCCTGCTGAAGCAGGGAAAATTAGTGGTTGTCGTTGGGGTGATCACCACACCATCGTTTGGAACCAGCAACCCTGACAACTTTCCTATTATCACGTCATACTTTGATACTCTATGCTCCAGCTATTTTCATGACTGTGTATTATTAAAATATGAATGGTCTCCTCACTATGAACATGACTGACAATGAGAGCGGACAAAATATACAGTTCCTCAGGTAGACAAAGGAACATCCCTTCACTGCTATTATGTAAAAATGTGTAGAACAGGTGTCACATGCATATTCACCTTTTTACATAATAGCTGTGAAGGGATGTTCCTTTGTCTACCTGAGGAACTGTATATTTTGTCCGCTCTCATTGTCAGTCATGTTCATAGTGCCTGATACATGTTACCCATACAGGCGCGTACGCAGGATTTTTTCAAGGGGGGGGGGGGGGGGGGGGGGGGTTTAACATTTATAAATCGGTCCGAAAATTTCGCAACGACTCAGCCAGCCGCTGAATAAGCGGGGGTGGGGGGGGGGGGGGGGGGGGTAAGAGGACACTTTTTTTTTTTTTTTTTGGTCCCAAAAAAAATCGCAACGACTCAGCTCAGCTGACCGCTGAATAAGCGGGGGGGGGGGGGGGGTAAGAGGACACCTTTTTTTTTTTTTTGGTCTCACATTTTGCTCAGTTGGGGGGGGGGGGGTAAGGTCACCTTTTTTAGGTCGGCCGTAGGAATATAAAAAAGAATCACAAAATCAAAAGGGGGGGGGGAGGGGGGTTTTAGGTTTTGTTGAGGGGGGTTTACATACATAAAATTACCAAGGGGGGGGGGGGGGTTACCCCCCAAACCCCCCCCCCCCCTGCGTACGCGCCTGTACCCATATAAGAAAACTATGTAAGTTATTTCATTGTACAGCATTTTTATTTTGTATTATCTTCCACACATCAGAGATAGCAAAAAAATAAAACCAACAAACAAGAGATAAAGTCAGGCAACAATATAAATGATTTTGGACACTCCACAGAATAACTAAAGAATCCCCTCCCCCATTTCCTCATGAATTAAAAATACATGAAACACAGAACAACTTTAGCATTTCAATTGGCAAAGAAGATTTTAGGGATAGCGAGTAGTTGTATGCTGTCCGGGATACCATATGATACAGTGATCTTTATATTGCGAGTTAGTGAGATGAAGAAGAAAAAAACCCATAAACTTTGTTATTATTATAAAATATCTTGCATCACCCTACACGACAAAGATTAACATATCCCATGTAATAATTAACAATCAACCAAGACAAATCATACAAATACTTTGAATAAAGCTGACATGTACATTTCATGAGCATATTTGTAACGTTAATAATTACTTGACACATGCTAAAAACATACCCTCATTATACAATACATTGTAAGCCATCATCATTATCGTCATCCCAATCCTCATGAACTTGCATTATTGTTATATTATGTGTTGCAATACTTCTTTGATATAAATGTGTATTCATCTATATGTATCAAAGCAAATGAACAAATCAACAATCTAAATGTTACAAGATATCAGTATAATCTACATGTGGTGATTGTGAGCGATGACAAACTGTGCAGCTTACATGTATAATATCACTCTACTATCTGTTCTATCAAACTACACATCAACGATTAATATTTCCCATAGCAACATTATGACATCAACAGTGTTGAACCATACGAATATTGGGTATTATGTAGCTATGTAAATATCATGAGCATACTCGTAATGTAAATAAAATGATCATTGTCAACCTACTTGATTATCATATTATTCATCGTATACTTGTTGGATACATATACATCAACATGTTACATACCAAAACGAAAATCAACAAACTGAATGTTACTAATAATGCAGCTACGTACAGGTTGTGTGTGTGTGGGATGATAACAATGTGTGACTTATTTCATTATGTTAGCATCTCTTCTACCAAACTAGATAAGGAGACAATGCAACCTATCTATTGTTCATTATAATATACTGTTGGAAACATATATACCAACATGTCACATATCTAAATGAAAAATCATGAAAATGAATCATACACATACTCAGTATAACGCAGTATCTGTGCTATCAAACAGCATATCAAAGAATAAAATATCTCATATAATAATAATAATATTAACAGTGTTGAATCTTTAAAATACTGGGTATTTTTCGTTCAGAATATAAAATGTGCATACTTGCAATGTAAACACTTTCTTGATAGAAAATGAGACTCTGACCTATTTAGTTGTTCTATTATTCATTATATCAAATATACTTTTTGGGATTCATGAATATATTAAAATGTACAAGCAAAATGAAAAATCAAAGAAATGAATCATAGACAAACTCGGTATTATACAGCTATTTACATGTTGTGAGTGGGTTAGATAACAAGACTGCAACTTATTTCAATGTCATGGCATTTGTTTTGGCAAAAAAGTTACATATCAAAGGTTTGAATGTTTCATACTGAGCGAAATTATAAAACCAACAGTGTTGAATATTACAAATACTGTGTATTATGCTGCTATGTACATATCATGAGCATGGTTTTAATTTAAACAATTTTGCGATAGATAACGAGACTTTGCAACCTATTGTATTGTTGTATTAATAGTCATTCCATCATATGTACTTGTTAAATACATAAGTGAACATGTGTCATAGCAACAACAACAAAATCAACAAATCGAATGTTGCAGTAACTTGGTATTATGCAGCTATTTACATTTTATGAGTGTGTTACATGACAAAACTCTGCAAATTATTCAATTATGTTAGCATCGCTTTTATCAAACTACATATACACACCAAAGAGTCTTATATCAAAATTACAACAAAATCTTACAAATTCTGATTATTATGTACCATAATTATACACGTTTACGTGTTGTGAGCATATTGTTATGTAAATTATTGCATGCAGGCGCGCCGGAAGCAGTTTGGGATGGGGGGGGGGGGGGGTAAACATTCCAGGGGGCTCATCTTCCAGGGGCAGTGGCGTAATGAGCAAAAACGTTCGAAAGGGAAGGGGGGAGGCAGAAGACAAATCTGCATCACCTCTATTCTTACACGTTACATGCAGGCCCCGCGGAACGCTTTTCAAAGTGGAGTATTAGCGATCAGGTAGAGCGAGTGTCACCCCCCCCCCCCCCCACTTTCGGCGCCTATGCTTGCATGATAGATTGCAATGCCATATAATCTTAAGCATATTATTTGTAAGGGTTTGTTAAAAAATATTGACAAGACAATGGTGTGTCAATCAATTTGTGCTCAGAAGTAGGATTCGTAGAAAGTGTTTTTCCTGCCATTTTGTTTTCTCTACAATCGTCAACAAATGTTTCTCTGGTTTACTCATGACCATGAAACACATTTGATTTGATTTCACTAGCTGAAAAACGATCAAGAAATTTGAAACCTTCAAATGAATATATATATATATATATATATATATAGGACACAAGGTAGATAAATAAAAACACCGGAGAAGTGAATATTCCACTGACGTTTCGGGCATAGCCCTTTATAAAGGGCTATGCCCGAAACGTCAGTGGAATATTCACTTCTCCGGTGTTTTTATTTATCTACCTTGTGTCCTATTCATTTTATGCACCGACGCAGAACCATTTATTTTTACATTATATATATATATATATATATATGTACATGTACTTACAGTGATGCAGATATATAGTGTAGGCCTATATGTTGTGTTGTGGAGCCATTAGGGCAGTAATTTAGTACATACTCAGAGTTTACTCCCTTCTGGCTCTAAACGGATGATATACATGAAATCTCTTAACAAAGGGCTAAAGTATCCTTCATTGTTGTAGTTCAATAAAAAATACATGTACATAAAAAGAACAAGAACAAGAAAACAAATTGAATTTTAAAAATACTCCTTATAATTCAGCTATTTACATGTATGTGTTATATATTAGCATTTTTTATGTAAATAGTTTCTTAATAGATAGGAAGATAACATTTATTTTATCCCAATTATCAGTTGATGGGTGACAGATCATATGACATATTGTATAGAAGAAGGGAATTAAAAAGGGTTCTCCTGTGTAGAATGCCCTTAGCAAAACACTTCAGAGAGTCAGATATTATTTTCTCAAATGACCTATATCAATAAGTAACAGAGGAAAAATAACAAATGTTTAACCTTGAATGTCTTTAATCTTGGTATAATGCACAGATTATCATATTTTATGAGCTGAATATGTCATGTGATTAGTGTCTTGACAGATAAGGAAACTCTTCAACGTACTGAACTGTTATAGTATATCAATAACAGTGGTATATTTTCTCCTAAATTCACTACAACAATTCATTTATTTATGTGACAATTTTTGATACTGTATATCATATAATCATGTGTAATCTAGGCACAAGATATAACACACACATTGAGATATACATGTAACTATTGAAAAGCTAGTGATGATAGCCATATGTTAATGTACATAGGTGTGTATACTAAGTGAACATGGGAATTTGTAATAAAAAAGGATTCGATTTAGAGGGTAAATCTGGTTTTGAATACGAGAATGTGTTCTCCATCGCTAGCAATCAGTTTCCCTGATGACGTCATCGACGGGCGAGATGAACGAAGGTGACCCGGCCTATCACTCAGTATAGTTGATATAGGGAATGATGCTACTCTTCTCTTCTTCATATCACCCCCACTCATCACCTGATCAATCACACACGTCTTGCACTCATCATCTAATGTCACGACGTAGAGGTCGTCTGTCATAGGATCGATGCAGGCATTCCAGATGACATCACTGTGGGGGATTTCCCTTTGAGCACCCTGTCTGTCGATGATGAACACTCTGTGATCTGCTGGTGAGGGTCGAGCGATGATGTGACCTGATGATAGTACTCCACGCATCGATATATTCTGTTTACATGTGATGGTATTCATGATCTTACCATCAGCTGGGTTGATGACGTATATCTTAGACTGAACTCCCTCAGCAGCGATGATCATCCCATCCTGGTCAGCAGTTGCATCCACCCCTGCGTAATCAAGCGGTCCGTTTCTTGGTACTGTGACGTCATTGATGTGCTTCCATTGTCTGTCATACACACTGATGCATCCAGTCAAACTGTCCCCTGTACACCCGCCACACCATTTACCGCATACTACCTTGTCATCATTCAACAATGCACAGGAGAAAACCCGTGATGTATCACTACAGGTTATCACTCTCTGATTGTGTTTAGTGTTCATATTTAGCATGTATGTATGATTGCTACCCTTTAGTCTGCATGTGATGATCACATTGCATTCATCAATGCATCCTACAATGGCAGGGAGTGTGATTTTATCTTTGACATAGATTGTATCAATGAGCTTCCACTCCCCATCATACCCACCAATCCTCCCATCATACTTCTCTCTCCCAGCACCTTTCATAAACCTCACACCTGATATGGTACCGGTGATTTGTTTCACCTCACCCTCATTCAGTGGTTTCTTTAATTCATCACCCACTGATGTTTTTACAAGATGCCCATCTTTGACGACATTTGTATCACATTCAAGTACTGTGTCAAGTGTCTGTATTGTATTCTCTGTGGTTTTTGTGTCATCTTGCATTGATTTCTCCAACTCACCAATCTTTATCTCTTTCTCTTCAGCGATGTTTTGAATGTCTATATGAAGACAATGTTGTTTATTGTCGATTGGTTCTCGTCTTCTCTCTGCATTTCTATGGTTAGTTTCAAGTCGCTTCACTTTCTCCTTACAATTTTTTTGAATCTTGTAAAAGATATGTTTAATCTCCTCTTGAAGTTTCTGATTCTTCTCATCAATTTCCTGGTTGATTTTTGCAGCATCCTCCTTCTCTTTGTCTTTGTCAGTTTGGATCGCCTCATTGATTACCAAATCAACTTCATCTTTCAAAGCTTGTAGATGGGTGTCGGTGTCTTTTCTACACTGGCGAATCTGATCTCCATAAAGTCGACAGATCTTTAGATTGTCCTTTGCCTTTTCTTTCAGAATGTTTAGTTTTGCTCTACTTTCCATGATGACGCCCTCTATATCCTGTTGGACACAAGGCTGCTGATGATCTATTATTGCGCATGAATAACACAGTGCTACACCATGCGTTTTACAATACAAATCAATATCTTTATCATGCTTCACACAATACAGATTGGGCCCACCCTTTCTTGCTTTTCCGATGCATCCCCCTTTGGAGGCGCAGTCCTCGCAGAGCTTCTTCTTCTCCTTCACGTAGTACGTCACATCTGTGACTGCCTCACAGTTCTCTCCTTCACAGATGTCTTCTGCAGAGCTGAAGTTATCAGCCATCCTGACCAGATTATTGACCTGTAGAAAGAACAATTATCAAGAGAGAGAGAGAGAGAGGGGGGGGGGGGAGAGGGGAGAAAGAGGAGTGGGGGGTGGGGTAGGCGGGATTAGGAGGGACAGACAGAGGGTGAGGGAAGGGAGAGAGAAGGATGGAGGAAAGAGATCAAGGAAGAGAAGGACCGATCGAGAGGAAGAGAATATAATAGATTTAATACAATGCCCTACATTAGAACGATATACGTATCCACATTTCAAATCAGATAAATATTAATCGGTGGCAGCGTATTTCCTTCTGCGAAAGTGCTTTGGAATCGCTTTATAAAGGTCATTTACTGTTTTTCGCATTCATTCATACAAACAATTGTGTGGTTTAAAATCTGCAACAACCATTAATAATGACATTAAAATGAAACTAATTGTTTATTTCAGTCCAATTGTTCATAAAGTAACCATATTACACCAACAAAAAATATTTTCTACAATATTATCTTGATTAGAAATATTAATTCAAATATCTATCGATATATTGTGCATTACATATTACAATTAACAAGTAATGAGAGTTCATGACACCAACTTTGTTCACAGTCAAATGACCTACACAGTATGTACAGCTTACCTTAATTACCGGTTTCTTGCGATTTTAACCTTCGTTATGTGAAATAAAGAAAGTTGTTCGTCTAGATGCTCCTTTTATAATTGAAACTGTCTGAATAAAATAAACACAAATCTACCTTATTTTAATATGTGTATTACGTGCCTCACTTGGCAAACATATGCTCACAAATGTATTGGCAATTTTTAGTCATGCATGCATGAATGAATATGGCATGAATGGCAAGTGCATGAATATGGCAAGTAAAGAAAACAAGTAATTGTCCCTCCAAACACACAATATATGAACGTTGACAAAAGATATGCTCCGTTGCTCTTTGTAAATAGATTAATATGAATATGAATCATAGCAGTCTAACATAAGATGAATGCATTCACATTTCTCGTGATCTCAATAGAGGCTTCGCAGGGGGTGGAGGTAGTATGCTTATCCACCCCTCCCCCATAAAAAAGAAGGAGGAAGAACTAGCAGATAACCAGCTGTAGCTATTGACAAAGTTCTCCAGACTAATATATCGGTCACATGACTTTGTATCACTATTCTATCTTAGGTAGAAGGAATGAAGTCATTAGATCAATGTCTTCAGAAGGGTAAGGAAGATCATGGAACTTTAAAAAAACTGCTGAAGACAAAGTGACATGAGAGAATCTTTGCTCATGCAAGGCCTTCGCTGTGGAAGAGAGATAGCAGATCAGTTGAAGTATAACTGATAATCTAAAGTACAATATCTGTGTGATTCGGCTTAAAATCCATCTTCCTCTTCCTTACATGTATGAACATTTAGCTTAATGGCATGTACCCTATGAATATTGCGCTCCATCCCCATCTCTCTCCCCCCCCCCTTATAAATATCTTAACAAGTTTTCATTATGATTATCTGTTATTAGTTATCTCCCCCTCTATTTGCCTCTTCCCCCCCCCTCTCTCTTTCCTTCTGTATCCACTTTATCTCTTTCTCCCCCTCTCTCTCCCTGTATCTTTTTCTCTTTCTCTATTATTTACTTTACATCTCCACTTTTTATCTGTCTCTCTACCTGTCTGTCTCTGTGTCTCTTTGTCTGCCTCTCTAGTCTCTCTCTCTCTCTTCCTTTCTCCCCCACTCCCCTCGTATCGCTTTCTTTCACAATGTTCCTTTCAAAACTCCTATCCCTATTACAAATACCGTCACAAACTAACAACCTAACATTTTTTTTTCATCAAATGTTCGTTCCAGGTGTCTCTGATTTCATTGTTACACATCACCATAAAATCATCAGAGTATTTGTTTTCCATCCAATGGTACACATAGTCGATTGAGCACATTTTCGTGTGAAAGCCTCTCACCCGACAATATACTATCTGGATACCAAGTATTGTTAGTAAGCAATCACAACATTATATTCACTCATCTCGTTGCTAGGATTCCTTTTGATTTTGACCAATTTTGGTCACGTAAAGCAAACAAGTGGAAAAGGCAGTTTGTTATGGCATAAATTACATTTCAATATAGAATACAATAAATAAAGTTATATTCGGGCTGCCCGAATGATGACGAAGTTCGGGCAGAGACAAAAGAAGAACAAGAAAGAGACATACAGAAGAAGAAATCGATCACATTTCTTTTCATGTAATCCTTCCGAAAATGTTCAATATGAGTGTATTCATACTATGTATTCTCATCTTTCTTCCTCCAGATAAGACCAACATACCCCACCCCACACGCACTCATCTGTTTCTCGTTTTATTGCACAATTACCTATTTTGTCATCTACTTCCTTCTATGACACCAACTTTGTTCACAGCAAAATGACTAACATGGTATGTTCAGCTTACCTTATTTACCCGTTTCTTGCGATTTTTAACCTTCGTAATGTGAAGTCAGAAAGAAAGTTGATCATCTAGATGTCCCTTTAATAATTGAAACTTTGTTTGAAGGAGATCAATTCATCCAAACCCTCGTAATATTTGTATCAGGTGCCAATCAAGATGGCGTCTATTTGCGTGCCATCCCACGTCATACTGATGCTCACTTGGCACAAATTTGCACACAAATGTATGGCATTTTGTACTCATGCATGCATACAGTGCATGAATATGGCAAATAGAGAAACTTTTTTCCCCACAAACACACAATGAATGAGCGTGGACAAAGATTTGCTCCGGTGATCTTTGTGAATAGATCAGTAAGAATATGAATCATAGCAGTTCAATATAAGATGAATGCATTCACATTCCTTGTCGTCTCAATAGAGGCATTTTTTTTCTTTCACTACAGTTGTGTATGGTGCTTTTATGTGATTTAATCTCTTGCGCTAGTTCCCTCAGTATTTGATTTCAAGTTTTGAATACTGATGAGTGTGGGAAAATAAGATTCTCACTACAATGAATCATGAGAATTCCATGTTTGAACATTTACCTAATTAAAATGCACCCTAAGTGCATGTTGAGACTCATCCCCTTCTCCTCCATTATACTGCTGCCCCCTCATTGGCCCTTGCCCACTGCTACAAGAACATAGTATATCTTAACTTGCTCTCATGATGATTATATGTCATCAATATTGTTTTATCCTATTTCTCCCTGTACCCCCTTCTCTCTGATCTCCTTTCTCTTCTCCCCTCCCTCTTTATCTTGCTCCCCCTCTCTCTCTCAATGTATCTCTCTCTCTCTCTCTCCATCTCTCACCATTTCCTTTTGTCTCCCCCATCTCTCTCTCTTTCTCTCATTACTTCTCTTCCCCCCCCCCTCTCTCTCTCATAACAAAACTATGTAATTTATTTCATTGGTACTGCGTTTTTCTTTTTATTCATCTTCCACACATCGGAAATATCAAACTAAAACAAAATAAACAAACAAGGAATAAACTCATGCAATAATTAACATATTCCATGGAATAACAGAAAATATTCCTCCCCTGGAAACAAAATCACAACATGAAGGAAAACAAACAAACAAACAATAAAACACAATTTTAAAAATCAACTGGCTATTTAAGAGGATTAAGTGATTTAGTACAAGTAGTTGTATATGGATTGGCATGAAATATAATGCAGATATCTACATATTGAGTGTGAGTGAGATGGAAGAAAAAACTGTAACTTACTACATTATTTCAGCATCTCTTCTATCAAAATATGACAAGGATGAACATTTCCCTTTCTCATATTAAATTTATAAAATCAACAGTCTTGGGAATACTAGGTACTTTGAAGCTATGTACATATCATGCGTAAACTCGCAAGGTAATTACTTTCTTGATATATAACGAGTGTTTGCAACTACTTAATTGTTATATTATTCATTCTATAAAACAATATTGTCGGATACATATACATATAGTAACAGAATACACAATAATAATTAGAAAATTAAAATCAACATAGTTTATCTTACAAGTACTGGGTACTCAGTATTATGAGGCTATGAAACATATCATGCCCATACTTTCAATTTTGTCTTGATATATAATAATAATAACTAGTTCTTATATTATAATAGTGCTTTTCAGGACCGAAGGCCCTCTCAAAGCCCTTTACAGATCTATATATATTATTACCCCCGTCATCGGATTCAGGCTCACCCGCACACAATGTATGCATATTCTCCACTCCCTGGGGAGCATTCCAGCCAGGCTTCATTTTTTACAAGCGCACATTTGCTAATCTAAGCACATTAGCATTGTTATATTATTCAATCTATCAAGTATACTTGTTACATACATATATATTAACATGTCACGTAACAAAATGAAAAGTCAAAAAATTGGATGTTACAAAAAGCAAGTGTAATGCAGTTATGTACATGTCAGTAGGATGATCTATAACAAACACAAACAACTTATGTTATTGTTATATCAGCTCTACAGTCATGCTATTTACCAAAGATTAACATCTCTTAAACAAAAATTGTAAAATCAACGAAGGTGACACTTACAAATACTGGGTATTATGCTGCTATGAACATATCATGAAAATGTTTATAATGTAAGTACACTGTCGCTCATAAAGTTGGAATATTTTAGTTTTACCCCAATTTATGGAATTATTTTAAAAATAATTTAAAAATAATAGATCTAGATAATAGTATACATTCTCAGATTTTATTGAATAATAATTTGCCAATGTGTGTTTTGCAGGACTGCTAAAGCATGTGTGTGCTACTATGCTTATCAACTAGGGGACCTACATCCTCAAGTCATAAATGACAGTAATGAGGATTAATGTCCCACAAAAGGGCAATAATATAGCACATCGACACGGTTTTGATCCTGGGGCCTCACAGTTACGAGGCCATTGCTTTGTCACTGAACCATGACTGTACGCAGCGGGGGCTAGGGTAGGGGGCAGTTTCCATAAATAAAATAAAAAACAGAAAATGCAATGAATTTTCAAAAAATTATTGCATTTTACCCCGGTCCCCAACATAAACAAATCCTCTGTAGGGCCATGCATTATGGCTCGAGGCATGGGCACACTGTATTGTGTGGACACTTAAATGTTGTGAGTGCATTAAAAGACAAAACTCTGTAACTTATTTTATCAAACTATATTATATACAAAACAAAGAATCTCATACACTCTTAAAATGTTGGGTAAATTTAGTTGGGTAATTGTTGGTTGGTTAAAAAAATTCGTTATTCTGGGCTATTATTACCCATTTAAGCATTCAAGTGTTTTAACCAATATTGGGCAATTATTTTTACTTAATTATTGGGCGGATATTTACCAACAGTATTGGTAAATGAGGGTTGGGAACCAGTTGCCCCGTAGTTGTGTAATTTTGCCACATTTCCTTTGCGAGTTGGGTAAATTTTGTTGGGCAACTGATGGTTGGGTAGAAATTCGCCTAGAAATTTACCAACATTATTTTGCAAATTAGGATTGAGTAATTTTTGCCTGTAGTTGTGTAATTTTGTCACCTCTACTGCGAGTTGGGTAAATTTCGTTGGGCAACTGATGGTTGGGTATACACTCTTAGAAGGTTGGTTGAAAATAGTTGGGCAATTGATGGTTGGTCGAGAAATCGTTTCCAAAGTTGGGTAATTTGTATCCCAATCTATTTCAGGGCATTATATTTACCCAATTATTATACATTTAGCAACAACATCGTTCCAAGGAGTTGAGAGCAATTTACCAAGTAGTTGGGTAATTGTTAGATGCTGAGGAATATTACTCATCACCACTTACCCAATTTGACTTTGCTCAAATTTTGTTTGCTCATATTTGGGTAATAATTGACCACCGCCTCTTACCCAATTTTTACTTTGCTCAAATTGTTGTTTGCTCATTATGTTGGGTAATAAATGACCACCGCCTCTTACCCAATTTTACTTTGCCCAAATTTTTGTTTGCTCATATGCTGAGTAATAATTACCCATCACCACTTACCCAATTTTACTTTGCTCAAATTTGTGTTTGCTCATATGCTGAGTAATATTTACCAACTCACCACTTACACCCACAACAAAAAGTGAGTCATTTGACTCATTTAAGCATAATTTTCGTGAGTCAGGTGTAAATTGACTCATTAGTAACAACCAATGAGTCTCTATTGACTCATTTATATTTCACCAGTGTGTCAATCATGAGCTGACGCATTTGCAAAATGCTTCGACTGACTCACATGGTCGTAAAAAATGAGTCAAGATCGACATAAGAGCATTTTAGAAGAAAAAAGTGAGTCAACTTGAAAGTGAGGCTGTATGCATGCGCGCGCATGCTTTCGTGACGTCATCCAAAATGCGCATTCTCGAGCCATATTTGAATTCCCGATCGACGACGCGACGTCGCCATCTTATATCTTGGATTCAGAAGAGTTTTGACTGCAGCTAGTGAAAAATTGGTACGCATAATTATTCATATGGTTTTAAACGATGATTTTTATGACTGGATTCGTGGGCTGAATCTTCTGATTATTATACAAATGATGCATGCGTTCATTTTACGATATCCGCACTCGAGTTGATGAGGCTGTGTGTAACTTAACTATAGATTCTCACTATGAACATGACAGACAATGAAAGCGGACAAAATATACAGTTCCTCAGGAAAACAAAGGAACATCCCTTCACTGCTTTTATGTAAAAATGTGTAGAACAGGTGAATATGCATGTGACACCTGTTCTACACATTTTTACATAATAGCAGTGAAGGGATGTCCCTTTGTCTACCTGAGGAACTGTATATTTTGTCCGCTTTCATTGTCTGTCATGTTCATAGTGTCTACTGTATCGCACGAAGCCGTGTCGAATGAAAACATGCATGATCTTGCATCATTGTTTTATACAACGAAACTCCTAGATCCTTGTTATTTGATGTAAAACGAATTAATTCAAGATTGTTTCGTGACAGTATGGGTGACAAATAAATCTCAAGTTAAGGCTTAATTTAGTGCGTACAAAGTAGATTTTTCAGATTCGGGTAGCGGGACCACCGATTACATCGCTAAAATGTGATATTTTAGGATATATTTTCCATTGCAAATGTGGACAGTGACTCTGGCATGGTATGGTATGTGTGTGATAGGCCTAGGGAGTAGGGGGGTCTATGTCATGATGCACCCACAACAAAAAGTGAGTCACCCTTACTCAAATTGATGAGTCACTGGTTTGTCCGTACAGCGAAACACTTGAAGGATCATGTGAGTCACTATGACTCGATACAAATGAGTCTTATTTATCTAAGACTCACTTCAAGTGAGTCTTTAAGACTCATTTGTATCGAGTCATAGTGACTCACCTGATCCTTCAAGTGTGTCGCTGTACGGACAAACCAGTGACTCATCAATTTGAGTAAGGGTGACTCACTTTTTGTTGTGGGTGTACCCAATTTTACTTTGCTCAAATTTTTGTTTGCTCATATATTGGGTAATAAATGACCACCGCCTCTTACCCAATTTTACTTTGCTCAAATTTTTGTTTGCTCATATGCTGAGTAATAATTACCCATCACCACTTACCCACTTTTACTTTGCTCAAATTTTTGTTTGCTCATAATTATATTGGGTAATAAATGACCACCGCCTCTTACCCAATTTTACTTTGCCCAATTTTTTGTTTGCTCATATGCTGAGTAATACTTACCCATCACCACTTACCCAATTTTACTTTGCTCAAATTTTTGTTTGCTCATAATTGGGTAATAATTGACCACCGCCCCTTACCCAATTTATTTTGCCCATATTTGTGTTTGCTCATATGCTGAGTAATAATTACCCATCACCACTTACCGAATTTTTTCTTTGCTCAATTTTTGTTTGCTCATACATTGGGTACTATTTGACCAACGCCTGTTACCCAATTTCACTTTGCGCCTTTTTTTTGTTTGCTTATATAGGGTAGTAATTGAACACCGCCTTTTACCCTATATTTTTAGCTCAATTTTCTTTAGCTCACAATATGCTGTGTAAATATTGCTATTGCTAAATTATCTCTCCTGTAATTGTAACCATTTACTTCTATTTTAAAATTATAATAACAGAGTGTTGAAGCGACGATGAATTTGTGCGAGTTTGATGCTGAAAGAGTCCAAGATTTATCTTTTGTGAAAACTGAGCCATCTTAACCATGTAGGCCTATATTATAGTTACATAATCTACGTAATGATCATGGAACGTACAGGCACGCTATCATCGTCAATTACGCGCATGCGTAATGGCAGTGGAAACCTTCGATGAGGACTAGACTTACGTTTAACCAGACTTGGGTAAAGTTTGCCTGGTATTGGTCTTGGTGTAGCACGCACATGGTCGCTCGCGATCAGCATGCCATGCGCAGTACTAATTATATTTACTCGGTATAGCCGGCGCGGCCGTCCCGGGCCGGGAGCTCGAGCTATATGATACACCAACGTAACTAGCAGCCTGTACGTATATACGCATCATATCGGAGTCTTGCATGCTAGAGCCTGATGGTCTAAAAATGGAGCTCGACAACTGCTGCGGAGATAGTTCAAGTGGAGATGGGTTCATAGACCCTCTCACCAAAATCGTTCAAAGGTGGGGATGTCCGTCAGTGTTAAAGATACTAGAAGGTACGTTCACATCTTATTGAGATTAGAAGTTTAGAACATGATCAACAGGTACTTGCTGTAGACTTGTTCCCATATCCATAACACATGGGCAACATGTAGACTAGTTCTATATGCTTCAGCAATGGTTAATGAATACGCTTCAATTCAATTGGTCGATTAAACTTTGCCTCTAATTTGCTCTTTTAATGCATGTGTTACTAATCCAAACTAATATTTGATTGATATAGATATCAAATTCAAATTGTGTACTGATTCCATGAATTTTAGATCACAAATGAATATTTAAAAATATTTTGTTCAAGATTTTACAAAACCCAAAGGCCAAAACCCGGATTTCTGTGCTGTTTCCTGCTACAATACATAGACCCTACATAACACAATACCCTCCATTTTCTATGGATCATGGGTTGTATGGGGTCCAATACATTGGACCACATACTTGTAGGTGTGTACCCAGATAGTATTACAGTACGTGGGACTGGTGTAATTTTTAACAATTATCACTGTTATCTGAAATTGGTATTACTATACTAGATCTAGTCTAGGTCTAGATCTAGGTCTAGGCTAGACAGCAATAACCATCTGATTTGGGTCATTTCTTTAATAAAACTGACATTTGTTGTCATTCCCCAATACAGATGGCAACCCACAGATCTCGTACCGTGGGGGTGGCTATGTGCATATTTTCGTCCACGACATTTTCTCCCCGATTTTCTTTATTTAAATCTAATTTCCTGATTTCTAAATCAGATGTAAATTAGGTCGGTATGTCATTTGTCCTAATTACAGTTATCAAAATTTGATAACTCAATATTAAATGGATAATTTACGGACTTACTTTTATGAATTATCCAATTTGTATCTCCGAACCGCGAAGCAGTACGTTCATGCATTCGAAATATTACCCGGCGGCCGATATATTTCCGGGTCCACCTACCAAAACATAGCCAATGGCCAATCAGAGCACTTGTTTCGTGGGAGTTCGTTGCAAGCCGGGCTTACTCGGTTACTCGTACGTAGCTACAGTAGCTATTGGACGTTCGAAAAGAAAAAATGAATACTCATCAACTAAAACCAAGACGGATAATGTTGACAACGAGACTTTCTCGGATTAATCATTAATTTAGGATCTAAATGAGCAAGCTATCGTAAGTCAAATAAGCTATATATATGTTATTTTTAATTATACTCTAATTATTGTCATATTGCAGCATGTATGAGGATGTAAAGAGTGAAAATCTCGTAGCATATCTCATTCATCGCGGTCCTGCCGAACCGAACCATTTGTTCCGTACAGTCCCTCACAGAAAGAGGTCCCCAGACTTCAGTCTCTATAATCGGAGGTCTAGTGGAGCCAGACGTAGTCTCAGTGGAACAACCGACGATTAGAGAGACTGAAGCTTTCGGTCTAGGTCTAGGCCTACTTATATTTAATAATCAACACTGAACTGAATGATTCATCAGAAAATTGAAGTTGTCAAATAATGTACAATTTTATAAACATTAATTTGTGGAAATCATCTTTCATTTTCCTGTAGATCTAAAAGTCTAGATTCTAGATTTCAAAAAGTGAGACAATTTGTCTTGCCCATTGCCATGTTAAGGATTTTGCCCTTTCATTTTCTACAGGACTTTGAAATCCAAACACTCTAACAAATGTTGGGCAAGTGCCCAATTTTTACCCAACATGAGGGCACTTATGTGTCCGACTAACTATTGGGTAAATTAAAGATTTTTGCATGATTTACCCAGTGTTGGATGAAAAGAAAATACCCAACTTTTAACCAACAAAATTTACCCCAATAGGAAATTCACCTAATTCTCACCATAATGTGTAATATATTCGACACTAGTTGGGCAAATTATTTCATCAGTAACTACATGGTTGGTAGAAAATAACCCAATTATTGGACAAAAATGACCAACTTTAATTTGCCCAAAAATATTACCCAATTATTTCATCGGTAACTACATGGTTGGTAGAAAATAACCCAATTGTTGGACAAAATTTGCCCAACATCAGTTTTACCAAGTAACACCTACCCAACTTATTTCTGACCTTTTATTAGGTAACTTCGTACAGTAAATGGTTGGGAGAAATTATTTGACAAAAACGTGCCAAACTTTGATTTGCCCAGTAACATCTGCCTAACTTTGTTTTACAGAGCATAGACTCTACATCCTCTTGGTTTTAAATGGGGCTATTAATTATGTGCTATTGCGATATTCCTTGTCACAACTTAAAGGCAGTTGACCCACATTTTAGCCCATATTAATAGCCTAATTCAAAACCAAGAGGCTGTGGTGGTTTTCGAAATTGCAGTGACCTCGCTGTAGTACACGAATGGGCACAATTTTTAACATGGGTACATTTTTTCTCATTTTTAAAAATCTTTTTCTGAAAATAATTTTTAAATATGGAAAAATTACAGATGCTTAAGCCACCAAATTATGCCCACAAAATTGTACACTATTTGACTACATGTCCAGATTTCAATGAAATCATTAGAACCGATGGACGGATTACCATCCAAACTTGGGACATGTACATGTATCTTGCAAGTTGCAAAGCCAACGAACTGATTCGATTTTGGGATGGAGGTGCACATGGAGGAAGGACATTCGTTAGTACAGGATTAACTGTCCTATTTTGCTTCATATCAGTGAAATGTTCCAGCACATGCATTTTTTTAATGTTTCACACCACTGAACAATAAGCTGTACAAAAGAATTATTAAACTCCACAAATTATCTTTTCTAGGATAAACAATTGTCAGTTGCCTCTATTCAAGGGAACACACTAGAATTTATATATGGTTGTATGGTACTGTAAGTGGCCTGTGAAAGGCTTGAGTGCTAGACTTTTTGAGAAACCCTGGTCAGATAAAGCTAGGTTATTTGTCATACTTAAGCTGAGAAACATGGCTACTAATGCAGACAATATCATGGCAGCCGCAAAAGGTTGAAAAAAACAATTACCTGTATGGCAGTTTAAAGTTGAAGTAATAGGCATGGCAGTGCACATGGAGAAGACACATATCATTATCAATGAATTAGTAATGTTAATTAACCAATCAGCATACATTGACCTCTATGCTAACTCTCAAATCATTCTGATTCATTTGGTAAGTTGAATGACTTTCTTTGAAATCAAATTCATTGCTGATGCAACTAATCTTTATACTTTAAATAGGCCCCTACATTGTTAAAAATTAAGCACAATTTGACTAAACTAAGGTGATTACTAGTATGACTTTAGAAAAGGTTTCCATTCTTAATTTGATTGTGTGGATGTTAGTAACATCACCTGAAAATAAATAGCAATTAGTTGATACAATTCGCTAGTATGATCTAAAAGTAAGTTTTCTATACGAAGACCAAATTTTCGAGAAAATCGCATTTGAAAACTCAGATTTTCATAGACCCTTGTGGAATAAGAAAACATTGATTATGCGATTTATTCAAAATGGAAGATATTTTAGCTGGAACATGAGCAAATGTTTACAGCTTATCATTATCTAAAACATATACTTTTGTTTAATTTGTGCAACCATACGTGTGTTTGTGGTATTATATGAAAACAACCAGTTTATGCTGCACTAAGCCTTATTTATCAATCTCTCCCTCTTCTTCTCCAGAAAATGAAGTTGATGTGGAAACCCTTCCCCTTCTAAGTGAAAGTATAATCACATCCTTCATACCCAAGATTGGACCTCGATTGAAGTTTCTCGCTGGGTGGCGTGCAGAGGTAGGCCCTAGATGTGGCACAATATCTCACTATGGATAGTTACAGATGCTTTCAGTGTCTTGATTTAATTAGGGGGGATATTTCTTGCCTATTCCATCATTTAAAATACACACATACAACAACCAGGGGAAAAAATGTTAGTATAACATGCATGCAAGGGGCATGTAGACTAACATTTCGTACATTATCGGGATATAGAAAACATCTCATTTCAAAGCACGCTGCACGGATAAATTTCTTTCTCTCCCCTCTTTCTCTCCATCGTCTGTTTGTCAAATATTTCCCGCTATCCCTGTGAATGCCCCCACCCGCTCTTCAAATATTGTAACAAACCATCACTTCAAACTTCTCTTTCATCTTATTTTCCATCCGACTACCTCCTATCGTTAAATCTCTGATTAAAGCTCACGCAACCATTTAGATTTTTTAGACAGCATGAAGCCAATAAACGCAATAAATATTTATTCAACTGCTAAACTTGTCGAGCATTCCAAAATAAGATGGGAATGCATACGTGTGATTATGCGTTATTTATGGGGTCACAAAAATATCTGTACACGAAAATGTCGGTTTACTGTATTCTATAGGTAAAGATTGACACTGCCTTTTTATAATTATTTTCTAGCAAACTGTCTATGGATTTCCATGGTTTCCAATAGTACTCAGTAAAGAGTACCGAAGTGATTACGTCATATTCGTTCTTCGTTTAGGTTACTGATTCTAAACAGTCAGAGCATGCGCATGAGGTTCACCGTGAAATCATTCAAGCTTCCTGCTGGAGCAGTGCAAATTTAGTGGTTTGCGCTTGGGTGATCACCAAACCATTGTTTGGAACCAGCAACCTTGACAACTTTAGTTATCATGACGTCATACTTTGGTATTCTATGCAACAGCTATTTTCATGACTGTGTAATATAAATGGTCTCATGATGCATGTTAGGTATATATGAAAGCTATGTTAGTTATTTCATTGTACAGCATTTTTATTTTTATTTTTCTTCCACACAAATCAACAAACAAGAGATAACGTCAGGCAACAATATAAATGATTTCGTACATTCCACAGAATGACTAAATAATCCCTTTCCTTATCCCCCGATGAAAAAAAATACATGAAACAAATACAAAACAACCATAACATTTCAACTGGCAAATAAGAATGTAGTGATAGCGAGTAGTTGTATGTTGACCGGGATACCATATGATACAGTGATCTTTATAATGTGAGTGAGTGAGATGAAGAAGAAGGAACCCATGACTTATGTTATTATAATAAAATCTCTTCCATCACCCTACACGACAAAGATTAACATATCTCATATAATAATTAACAATCAACAAAGTCAAATCATACAAATACATTGAATAAAGCTGACATGTACATTTCATGAGCATATTTGTAATGTAAATACTTACTTGACACATACTAAAACATACCCTCGCTAAACAATACATTGTAAGCCATCATCATTATCGTCATCCCCATCCTCATGAACTTGCATCATAGTTATATTATGTGTTGCAATACTTCTTTGATATAAATGTGTATTCATCTATATGTATCAAAGCAAATGAACAAATCAACTACATGTATCTAAATGTTACAAGTAATCAGGATTATCTACATGTGGTGATTGTGCGATACAAAAATGTGCAGCTTACATGTGTATTGTCATTTTACTATCTGTTCTATCAAACTACATATCAAGAATTGATATTTCCCAAATCAATATTATGGCATCAACAGTGTTGAATCTTACACATAATGGGTATTATACAGCTTTGTATACTTGTAATTTGAATAAAATTATACATTTTGCAACCTACTTAATTATCGTGTTATTCAATACTATATCAACATGTCACATACCAAAACGAAAATTCAACAAATAGAATGTTGTAAATACTTGGTATAATGCAGCTCTGTACAGGTTGTGAGTGTGTGGGATGATAAAACTGTTAACTTATTTTTATTATGTTAGCATCTCTTCTATCAGCTAGATAAGCAACCTTATTGTTCTTCAAATATACTGGTTGGAAACATACATAACAACATGTAATATATCCAAATGAAAATGCAACCAATTGAATCATACAAATACTCAGTATAACGTAGTCTCTGTTCTATTAAACAGCATATCAAAGATTAACATATCTCACATAATAATGCTAATAACATCAACAGTGTTGAACCTTACAAATACTAGCATACTCGCAATGCAAACACTTTCTTGATAGATAATGAGACTTTGCCCTATTTAGTTGTTCTATTATTAATTATATCAAATATACTTGTTGGATACATGAATATATTAAAATGTCTACAAGCAAAATAAAAAATCTACAGATTGAACCTTAGAAAAACTCGGTATTATACAGCTAATACATGTTGCGATTGTCTTAGATAGCAATACTGCAACTTATTTCAATGTTATAGCATTTGTCTCGTGAAACGTGACATGTCAAAGATCTGAATGTTTCATTATAAGCAGAATTATAAAATAAACAAGTGTTGAACTTACAACTACTGGGTATTATGCTGCTATATAATATGAGCATAGTTGTAATGTGAATATTTGTTAATAGATAACGAGACTTTGCAACCTATTTAATTGTTGTATTAGTCATAAGGCAGACCCCTGCTAGGATTTCTAAAAAAAATTGTTCTCAAATGTTTGCAGGTATGGTCATTCCATCAAATGTACTTGTTGAATACATATATGAACATAATATGTCACAGAAAGAAAAAAATCAACAACTCGAATGTTGCACAAACTTAGTAGTATGCAGCTATTTACATGTTGTGAGTGCGTTAGATATCAAAACTCTGCAACCTATTTCAACAGTTTAGCATCGCTTCTATCAAACTACATGTACCTAACAACAAGTCTCATAGACAAATTATAAAACAACAAAGTTAAATCTTACAAAGCATGGTTATCATAATCTATGTACATGTTTACATGTTTGTTGCATGATAGATTACAATGCCATGTATATTATGCTTAGCAGTGTGCATGGGTGTCGATCCCCGGGGGGGGGGGGGGGGGGGATGGGGGGGGGGGATATATCCCCCCAATATTTCAGGTGGGGGGGGGGGATGGCCTGTACAATCATCCCCCCCCCCCCAAATCATTCACCATAAGAAAATTTAAAAAAATGAAGAGAAAAATTAATGATGAGAGTCCGATGAGAGTAGTTAATGGTCATTCCCCTATACAAATTTCAGTACGCTTACACGCGAGCTCGTCAGCGTGCTCGCCAACGAGTTCGTTGACGAGCAAGCAGACGAACTCGCCAGCGAGCTCGTTTCGTTCCAAATATGCAAATTAGCTACGAGCTCGTTGGCGTGCTCGTTTGCGAGCTCGTTGGCATGCTCCAAATATACACGCTCGTCACTGGCCGTACAGTCATGATTCAGGGGCTAAGTAATGGCCTCGTTACTGTGAGGCCCCAGGATAAAAATCGTGTCGATCAGCTATATATTAGCGCCCTTTTGTGAGGCATTAATCCTCATTACTGTCAGTTACGACTTAAGGACGTAGGTCCCTTAGCTGATTAGCATAGTAGCACACATATGATTAAGCAGTCACGCAAAACAAACACTCGCAAATTAATATTCAATAAAATCTGAGAATGTATGCCATTATCTAGATCTATTATAAATAAATAATTTTTAAAAATCCTTCCCTAAACTGGGGTAAAAATAAATATTCCACCATTATGACCAACAGTGTAGATAGGAAGACTGTGCAACTTTAAAAAAATAATGTAATAACATTTATTTTATTCCAGATCATATGACATAATGAAGAAGAAGGGCTCAAATATAGAGAGGGATGGAGACATAATTAAAGATAGCTCCCCTGTGTGGACTGCCCTTAGCAGAACGCTTGAAAGAGTCCAAAATTTCATTTTCTCAAATGACCTAGATCTACAAGAGGATTTTTTTTTTTTTTTTTTTTATTTGAATCTCTTTGAATCTTGGTATAATGCACGGGTTATCATTA
Source organism: Strongylocentrotus droebachiensis (assembly GCA_035222895.1). Lineage (NCBI taxonomy): Eukaryota > Metazoa > Echinodermata > Echinoidea > Camarodonta > Strongylocentrotidae > Strongylocentrotus > Strongylocentrotus droebachiensis. Next base: position 64,877 of record JAVYIG010008467.1, read on the forward strand.
TGTGATTATTCTCCTGACATCATTGTTATAGTTTGAGTTATAGTTTGAGTTTGAGTTTATTGAATTCACATTTCACATGCAGAAATAATACAGATAACAAAGTATACATAAAATACATAGTATTTCAATTATAGTGGTATATTTTCTCCTAAAGTAACTATGATTTTATTTTCCATTATTGCATCTTTGTATATTTCCTTGCTTTTTATATTTTATTATTCATTGCACAAACCTGTCTAAAATTTGTTTCTGGTTATTGTGTCTGTGCTTTTGCAAATCCATGTATTGCTGTACTTTTCTTTGAAATGAGTGATTACGACAGCTCATTTATTTATGTGACAATTTTTGATACTGTATGTCATATAACCAGGTGTAATCAAATACATGTTATAACACAATATTGAGATCTACATGCAATTATTGGAAAGCTAGTGATAATATCCATATTATATGTTAATGTTAGTACCTGTATATACGTAGTGAACATGTCAATTGTAATCAAAGAGGATTATATTTAGAGGGTAAATCTGTTTTTAAATACGAGCACGTTGTCTCCATCGTGGGCAATCAGTTTCCCTGATGACGTCATCATCACTCGGGATGATATAAGATGATCCTCCCTCGACCCCAGTGAGTCCAGTTTTGTTGATAGAGGGAATGATGCTACTCTTCTATTCTTCATTTCACCCCCACTCATCACCTGATCAATCACACACGTCTTGTACTCACCATGTGATGTCATGACGTAGAGGTCGTCTGTCATAGGATCGATGCAGGCATTCAGGATGACATCATTGTGGGGGATTTCCCTTTGAACACCCTGTCTGTCGATGATGAACACTCTGTGATCTGGTGGGAAGGGTTGAGCGATGATGTGACCTGATGATAGTACACCATGCATCACTATATTCTGTTTACATGTGATGGTACTCATGATCTTACCATCAGATGGGTTGATGACGTTTATCTTAGACTGACGATCCTCAGCAGCGATGATCATCCCATATTGGTAAACAGCTACATCCACTACTATGACATCATCCGTTGTGTTTCTTGGTATTGTGACGTCATTAAAATGCTTCCATTGTCTGTCATACACACTGATGCATCCGGTCAAACTGTCCCCTGTACACCCTTCACACCATTTACCGCATACTACCTTGTCATCATTCAGCAATGCACAAGAGAGAACCCATAAATTATCACTACCGGTTATCACTCTCTGATGGTGTTGAGTGCTCATATTTAACATGTATGTATGATGGTTACCTAACATATCTGTGATGATCACATTGCATTCATCGATGCATCCTACAATGATCGGGAATGTGATTTCATCTTTGACATTGATTGTATCAATGAGCTTCCATTCCCCATCATACCCATCAATCCTCCCATCATACTTCTCTCTCCAAGCACCCTTCACAAACCTCACACCTGATATGGTACCAGTGATGTGTTCCACCTCACCCTCATTCAGTGGCTTCTTTAATTCATCGCTCACGCGTGTTTTCACAGGATGCCTATGTTTGACGATATTTGTATCATCTTCAAGAACTTTGTCAATTGTTTGTATTGTATTCTCTGTGGTTTTTGTGTCATCTTGCCATGCGTTCTCCAACTCACCAATCTTTCTTTCTTTCTCTTCAGCGATGTTCTTAATGTCTGTTTGAAGACAATGTTGTTTATTGTCGATTGAGTCTCGTCTTCTTTCTGCATTTGAACGGTTCAGTTGAAGTCGTTGTTCTCTTATTTCATCATTCTTTCGAATCTTTTCATTGATCTTCAGAATCTCCTCTTGAAGTTTCTGATTCTTCTCATCAATCTCCTGGTTGATTTTTGCAGCATCCTCGTTCTCTCTGTCTTTGTCTGTTTTGATCGCCTCATTGATTACTGCATCAACATAATCTTTCAAAGCTTGTAAATGGGTGTCAGTGTCTTTCCTACACTGAATAATCTGATCTCCATAAACTCGACAAAGCTTTAATTTGTCCTTTGCCTTTTCTTTTAGAGCGATTAGTCTCGCTTTATTTTCCATGATCTCGCCCTCTATATCTTGTCGCTCGCAAGGCTGCTGATGATATATCATTGCGCATACATGGCACACGGCTACACCATGTGTTTTACAATACAATTTGATTTTTTCATCATGCTGCTCACAATAAAGTTTGAACCGACTCTTTCTTGCTTTTCCCATACATCCCTCTTTAAAAGCGCAGTCCTCGCAGAGCTTCTTCTTTTCCTTCACGTAGTACGTCACATCTGAAATTGCCTCACAGTTCTCTCCTTCACAGATGTCTTCTCTAGAGCTTACGTATGCCGCCATTGTGATCAGAGTATAGACCTGCACATGTGTGTAAACAAATCAAAAGCGATAGAAACCTCTCTGTCAATATAATATATTCACACAGTGTATGGTCAAGATGAATCGCTCAGTTTTACTATTCCGTTCTCTAACTTTAAGGAAATTTATTTGTTTTTATCTTCAAAGTAAGTACTGTTTTATAACATGTGGTATGATAGCTGATAAGGTACACACATCTGATCTGATGCCTGTTGTCAGTGACATATAGCGTGGGTTCAGTCTGGGGAGATACATCATCGTTTTCACCCCCCCCCCCGCTCCTTCTCTTTTTGTGTAATCACAGCACCCTTTTAGGAGTTAAGGAGTCGAACAGTTTAGCGTTCCCCCATCGAAATTTCATCCAATAGGATTTGTTTTTAATCCTTCTTAATATACATAGACATTATGGCACATTTTCGTGCGAGGGCCTCTCGGGTAAGATCTTGCCCGAAATTATACTACATGGATCTGAAATATTGCGATTGAGTGGAGTGAGCAAGTGAACAAATGAAATTAACTTTGGAGTTTTATAAACTAGCTTCATATTTTGGACATCTATGGCCGTATGTCTGAAATTGATATTGTATTTCATGTTAGGGAAAATGATTATAACAGAATATAAAATAGTCTTTACATGTGTCATTGGTGGAGCCTCGAGTACTGATTTACACAATAATAGGAATCGACTAACAAAATGATATGTAACGTAAATTATCAAAGCTTTGCATAATAACGCACTTATGTACGGAGTTAATAGATGTGTTGATTATTGTATTTCAATGTATACGTGTCCCCCCCCCCCCCCCTTACCCCTGGTTACCTACTATATGATACACCTGCTATGTGAATAATGGCATCTCTGTGGATAGAACCCACTTTGTATATGCCTTAGTGGTTGTTATATGTAGTAGTTGTAGTTTAGTTTAGAGAAACTTATGCTAAAAAAAATATACATAACATTAGTATGCAGGTCTTATTGGTTACATAATAAACCCATTGGCCCGAATTCACAAAGGAGGTTTAGATTTAACCCAGGCTAAATCGCGTCATAATACGTCATAACACCGAGCTTCAGACCATGGGTCATTATTTTGGTATTCACAAAGGAAGTTTAGATTTAACCCAGGCTAAATCGCGTCATATTACGTCATATTTTTAACCTGCTCAGAGGGGTGGTTTTAAACAGCGGGCTAAATCTAACCCACGGTTTAACGCGTCATATGACGTCATACCAGCGAGCTTTGGCTTTTTAGCGCAGACGATCGTACACATTTTGTTGACAAATTTGTGGTGAAACAAAGTGAAGAGACCTTCACAAAGTTGCTGTTTTTTCAACTGTGATAGCCTACATTGTAAGTATTTTTAGTTATTCACAACATATTTGTACCATATTCTCAGCTCAGCTACAATGAAAGCACAACTGAACTTGTTTTATGTGCGTAAAAAGTGCACGAATAATAATCTAATCGTAAGTTGCACAGCCTTTGCGAACTTTGTCGCAAGACCTAACGCAGGTCGGACCCATGCGTGTGTATTTGTGTTGTGTTGTTTATGTAATCCTGCGAGGGGAGGCAATTTCGCAATAACTGCGAATGTGCCAGCTAAACAATACGAAATAAGTTATAACATCAAACAATTGTGTGATTCAGGAAGAAAAATATGTTGATCATGACATTTGAGACATTCCTGGCCTGGGGGGGGGGGGGTAGCGACAGTTCCATTTGCATTTTCTGCTCTGCTGATGCTGTTTCTCATCTAACGGAGGAGAACGAAAAATGCCGAAATGAAAATGAATCTTCCACGCTGATGGATTTGACTAGTCTAGTCTAGATCTAGTCTAGAGAAAGCTAGGCCTACTAATATCATGATATACAGAGGCCTGGTCTAGACCTAGATCTAGACTAGTCTCTAGTACATAGGCCTACACTGACACTCAGTACTGACTGAATAAGACTTGAGCTTGAGCTCGAAGTCGGTGGTGGTGATACACACAAACACGTACTACGTAGGCCTAGCCCTAGCTAGGCTAGGCGTAGACCGTCACCTAGATCTAGTCCTCAGCTCAATAAATTAGTCAAAGGACAAAGCACGCCAAACCATGGCATGAATCTATGAAAAGAATTTTGTTAATTATTGTAAAAGGTGTAGATCTAGATCTAGATCTAGTCTAGACCCTAGATTTAGAAATTGAAATGGAATAAAATATTTTTCAAAATAGATCTAGTAGTCTAGATCTAGAACTAGGTCTAGACCTAGACCTAGGCCGTAGGGTCTAACGGAAGTCACTAGACAATACATGACAGGAATTGGCCCCTACGTTCTTATGGAGGTTTAGTGACATCATCTTTCCTAATTACCCAAGCAAAGCAATACTAGACTAGTCTAGTAGTAGTATGATTGAACCAATAGCACTCCTTTCTTTAATGCAATCAAAGTAGAGAGTCTAGATCTAGATCTAGATCTAGGCGAGTAGGCCTATCGTTACTATTTTTTTTAGAGTTTGCAAAAGCTATTCAAAATCAGATTGTCTACAACAATACAAAGAATGCAAAACATGTTATATCATAGGGTCTAGGATTTATTTGATAAACAATGAATAATATTTTTTTCATTTCATGTTCTAATTTTAATTCACTTTTTCTATTTTGTTGTGACAGAGACAGCATGGCTGAATATATTCACCATCTCCGCCGGCTTGACCGGAACAGAGAGTTGATAGGCAGACCTCAGAGAGGCCTTCTTGACCCATGAACCCTTTTGAAGTGTATGATGATGAATCATTCCGGACCATGTCCTGGTTTTCCAAAGAGACAGCGCTCTACCTCATCAACTTGGTGGATGAAGAGCTGAGGAGGACGACAGGTAGTGACAGCACTTCGATTCTATGCTGTTGGTGAGTAATTTACCTTATTTAGATTCTATTTAATCTGGGCTGAGCGAAAAAGTAAAAGGGTAAAATTGTGGTTACAGGTACCATGTTTTGCGGGAGGTTTTTTCATAAACTGGGAGATTCTACATCAAAGCGGGAGGAAGGGCATGGTGGCGTGAGACTCCCTCTAAATCATGAAATGCAAGAGGGTTGACAGCCCTGAATTAATAACAAATCTATTCTACAATTTTAAGGACATTAAACATTTCTCAGTTTGAGAATTTGATCTGGCCATGTAACTTGTAAGAAATTGTACTAGTTGATATTTCACTAAAATGATTTTTTTTTTTTTTTACAGGGTCATTCCAAAAGATGCATGGTGATGAGGCACAGCTTTCACAGTCTTCTGTATGCAGAGTCATCAAAGACGTGTCAGAAGCGTTTGCGAGAAGAAGGGAACAATTCATGAAGTTCCCAACATCAAGAGAAGAAGTAGAAGCAACACAGCAGCAGTTCTACCAGTACTGCAGGTTGCCAGGTTTTCTAGGTGCAATTGATGGGACTCATGTCTACATCAGGAGTCCTGGTGGAGATCAAGCCCTGTATTTTATTAATAGGAACAACAGATACTCTATTAATGAAATGAAAATTTTACCTTTTTTTGGAGATGCCCCCCATTTACTTTTATTCCAATTAATTAAATAACCGATATGGAATTGGTTCACCCTTTAGTTACTCTGAACGAAACGTACACCTATGCAGTACTGTGGTCTAAAACAATTAGACCGTATGATTTGAAATCTAATGGTTGATATAGTTCCTCCCAAAAACATTTTTGCAAAAGGTACCAACCACTTTGAAATGGAAATGGTCATCATCTTCATCATCATCGACCTCATCACTGAAATCGTTATTTGACTGCTTCATCACCATCGCCACTGACAACATCGCTGTCATCATTATCATCACTAACATCATCATCGACTTCAACATTGTCTTCGTCAATAACCTTGAATACTTGTTTTGATTATCCATAATAAATCATCAATATTTAAATATACATTTCTCTTGTTTGATGGTGTGGTTTTTCTCGTGAAATCATTAAATTAGGAGGTAAACGTTTTTTCAAGTGAATGACCTACTTTGTTTATCTTGTTTAATTATTATTATACCATTTGCTGTTATCTATTACTTATAATTACCCAGTACACACCATGAATTAAAATGGATTCAGTATGTTTCGCTAAATCCAAACACCCAGAGAGAGAGAGCAAAAGATAAAGAGAGAGATGAAGAAAGGAGGAGAAAGGGTATGTGTGAGAGAGAGAGGTGGAGGAAAAAAAGAGAAAGAAAAGGGGTATGAGAGGGATTTAAAAAAATGGAGTTCTAACGAAATAAAAAGATTATTTGAGAGAGGTGGGGTAGAGAGCTGGTGAAAAAAGAGAAACAATAAACAAAAACAAGGAAGGTGAAAGAGCGAGAAATAGAGACGAAATTTACAAAAAAGTTTGACTTTTCTTTTTGTTTAAATCACTTTTCCATTGAGAAATTAAATACAGCAGAAAAATTAAGAAAAAAATGAACGCCCCCCTAAGAAAAGAATTAATACAGCAAATAAACAAATTCAGAAAAAATTAATGCCCCCCCTAAGAAAATAATTAATGCCCCCTCCCCCCTAAGAAAAATTAAGAAAAAAATTACCCCCCCCCCCCAATAAAGCCCCACCCCCTAAGAAAACAATTGATGTCCCCCCCCCCCCCCCCCGAATTATTCTTTATCACATGTCAAGACTTCCTTGTTTTTGCTGTCCTCTTATTTTATATGACCAGTAAGCCCAGTTTTTGTCTCAATACATCTACGCATTTATGCATTAATGCCAGTATTTTCCATCAGATAGTATATCGTAACCTTTCAGCCCTTTCTTTCTACATCATCAACACATTCTGGACTAAACGTCATCGATCTCTTTCGCTGCCTCTACGGAGTCTACGCTATATGTAACACGAGTCTTACTTCCGATTGATTAATTGCTAAACTAAAGTGTGCATGACCTACGCTCTAAAATCATCATAACAATCAACGAAAATGTGATCATATAGCTCTAAAATGAACACTACATCATAGATTTTACTCTGGTAAAAGGGTCGTTTACAGAAGTTTTTTTTGGACTCTTCCACGAAAAGTCTCCTGTCGATGTTTAGTGTGTTGTGAGCAACAATGCGCTCTGGCGCGGCTGCCCAGCTGATCATAATTATGTCGGACGATTATAGGCCATAAATTACAACGATAGTGAGGAATTATTGAGGTAATTTATGCGAAATGCGGAAATATTTTGAGGACATCTGTCAGAGAACTGTTTTAGTATGTGAATAGTGGTTTAAAGTCTTATCTCAACTTGGAATCGGTCGGTTTTCAGTCTCTACTTGTAGGCGCAGAGTAATAGCCCCAATACAACTGAATCTGGACTTAGCAGACGACGGTGAACTAGGTGGAGTAACCAAGTGCACTGAGCGCGCATGCTCAGTTCAATGCTTCAATTCTGCGCATGCTCAGTTTATTTTTTTGCTCTCTTAGGCATGCTTAAACCGTGGGTTAAACCGTGGGTTAGATTTAGACCATGGGTTATTTAACCCTCGCTTTGTGAATACCGAGCGAGGTTTAAACCGTGGGTTAGATTTAGCCTGGGCTAAATAACCCAGGGTTAGATTTAGCCTGGGTTAAATCTAAACCTCCTTTGTGAATTCGGGCCATTGTGACCTGTATGTAAGAATATTATACTGCAGGCTCTAAAATAAGCTAAAAGAGTGGCAAACTTACCCCTTGAGAAACGTATTGTAGCACAGGAATGAGATCTGTAAAGACCACAGCAGAGAAATATTCGTATTTATGTTTCAATATTTACCAATTGCCACAGTTTCATCATTAGATCGGTATATAAAGAGTTATCAAGGTGTGCATCATCTTTAAAATGAAGATCCCTATTAAGCCAACTGATTGTCCCATCATCGAGCTCTCGAAGTCCAGAAGTACCATGAGGTGATTTGTAGATAGGACAAGCATCGATGACGTGATCCAAAGTTTGGATCTCTCCACAGGCACAGTTTGGTGATGATTCAGCTCCAATTTTATGCAGGAAATATTGTGTACGGCCAACTTCACATCTGATACGGTTGAGGTTGATCCGGGCTTGTCTTGAGAGGTCACTGCCACTTGGTTGAACATGCAATAATAAGAAAGTCAAAGCCTCGAGGAAAAAAAACGATTTCGCAATATTTTTCAACGGAAGATAGAGCATCTAATGTCATGCCAGGGGAAGAGCAGAGGAACTGAATATGTGAGCAATGCGTTTGGAGAAAGTGCTTAGTAGAGACCACAGTGTGGGAATACCCATAAAGAGTTCAACATGCAATAGTCAGAAAGTCAAAGCCTCGGGGAAATAACGATTTCGCAATATTTTTCGAAGGAAGTTTCAAGTGTTGATGTTACTTTGCCACTTTATTTTAGTTCAAAGGAACTAAATATGTGAGCAATGTCTTTGAAATAAGAGCACAGTAAAGACCACAGAGTAGCAATATTCATGTTTAGATTTACATGATAACCCTTTCATCAACATTACGCAATGATTTTATACTCCAAGTTCTAGAAATAAACTAGAAGATGTTATTCTTCTTTCCTCCTTGAGAAATACAATTTAACTCAAGAATATCATTAGAGTGGCACACAAACAGTTCAACGTGCAAAAGTGACAAAGTTGAATTTTGTTCAACGAGTGTTAAAAACAGACTTTACAAATTACACACACCCTGGAATGGCTTGTCGCGTCTGGGATATAGATATGATCTTTTGACATTAAATCCTGTTTAGTATATTGGCCTTGCAGTTAAACATGACAAAACACTGATCATTAAAGTTCGTTAGCCGCTATTACAGAATTGCATTATTCACAATGTATAATATTGAAAGATATTGGTTCGTGTACATCGTCAATGATGCACGCTAGCTATTGAATGATGAAAATATCAGATGAATTACAAGTCTATAAAATATATGTATTTATATGTCGTTATCCCATTGAAGATATTGTGTGACATTTAATGACAGAGATCTTTATTGAGCTTTAAGCAAATTCCTAAATTAATTGTACAGGTAGAGTTTTGGGAAAGAAATGTAGCCATATGATTACGTTTCATTGTACATGTTTGTTAATATATGATTTATTTTATTAACCTGTATAAGGACCACGCGAGGGTGACAATGATAGCCGTCTGTAAAGCTAGCAGGTTTTTATACACAGGGGTCTTTCTATACAGGTGGTCGCTAAATCAGATTTCACAGTACATTAATTAATGGTATTAAGAGTGTATTTTAACATGCAATATCTCTGTAATATTTGAAGCTCATATTTTGAATGTAGTATCGCGACATACATGAGAAGCGAAATAGTCTGTAGTGTTTGATACACGTTCAAGTGGACTAATCGCCAAAAGTTATTTTGTTTTGTATCTTCTAAGTTCCATGTTAGTTACTTTCTGTCGTTATAAGTATGTATTGAATGTAGATCTTGTTGAAACTTTCCTTCTCTCTCATTTTATCTTTGCACTTTCTCTCTCTCCCTCGTTCATCTAAGTTTCCGCAGAAGGGCCAATGCTCGGCTGCTTTCTATATCCCACACTTTTCTGTACACCAATGTAAAAGATTAGCGAACTTTACCTCTTCGTGTGTGAGTCCAAAATAAGTTTACACCTAGAAAATTGCTAATTTTTTTGAAAATCATCTATGAACAGTAAATTGTTATTCATCTTATGAAAGAGTTTTTTTATCCCAAATAATTTGGTATCATTTTTGTGTGGTATGTGTTCACGCTTGGATGAACAGGAGGCCATTTTGGGGAGAGTGCAAAATCGACTTGCGCCAAAGTTGCTTATGTGATGTTTAAATAAAACAATTGGGATTGTGGTATTAAATCGGTTTTTGCATATCCAAATAACATCCCTAACGAAATTAATCATGCCACACATATCAAATATCGAATATGACGTGAATTTGTGCGCGTGTGCGTTTGGGTGTGAGACTTTGCTTCTGTAAAAAGCATATTCAATGCATTTTATTTGATACATTCAATTTTCTCTCACTCCGCTAATCCCAACATAATACATACTATTTGCATCACTTTGGCGCAAGTCGATTTTTGCACTCTCGCAAACAATGCCTCCTGCTCATCAAAGCGTGAACACATACCACACAAAAATGATACCAAATTATTTGGGATAAAAAAACTCTTTCATAAGATGAATAACAATTTACTGTTCATAGATGATTTTCAAAAAAATTAGCAATTTTCTAGGTGTAAACTTATTTTGGACTCACACACGAAGAGGTAAAGAGGTACATTCTAGCTGTGAGGTGATTGATACCCTTCACGATCTGTTATGCCTGTATTAAATTACAATCTGACGGACACGGGACTTGTATTTAAAGGTTTAGGGAGGAGAGCTAAGAAGCGTTAATTTGGACTGGATTTATTGGACAAATACAATTGCCAAAATTGAGTGTTAGCTGAGAGCCAGAAGGACGTTAACTCAGTCACACCAACACGACCAACAGTTTATTGCACAGCGCCATCTCATGGTCAACTTGCTTCCAGTGCGAAACCCAATACCTATATGTAACTTCCGCTTCACAGACAGAGGCCTCGATAGGAAAAGCAACAGAGCATCGAGTAAAGCTATGGTCACAAATCAGAGCAGCGACCGACCGATCAGTAGCCTGCTCGGTCCCTGCTGGAATTAGGCATCGCCCAGCGATAAGGTCGGTGCCCGGGCAGGGACCGCCCAGGCACCGAGCGTATTTTGGGCGGCGAGTGAAAAGTGAGCAGGCGCCGCCCAAATTTTAACTCCGCGCTAAAACTTCAAAGGGGACTGAGCGATGCCATAAAAACGAGTGGTGCCTGGGCGGCCGCCGCTCGGTGCCCGGGCAGTCCCCGGGCAGAATTGGTTAAAAACTCGCCGCTCGGCCGCCGAGCAGACTACTTTTGGGTAATGTGACCATAGCATAAGAGGACTTTACTGCTACAGTTGACCTGAGATGGCGCTAGATACTCCTAGTATAGTGTGGCTTTAAGTGATTTGAGTGAACGTCCTTTTGGGTCTAGTTAGACTATACATGTGGATCATTCAACATATTGGACAATCACTCAATTTCTGTACTCTTTCCCTCTAAAAGATACAGAACAAGGCATTGATATTGTTTTGTACATATATTTTTGTTGCTGCAAATGTTCATTTTATGTTGTGACAGGGTTTATGTTAGGTCATCATTTACTTTTTTAGGGGGGGGGGGATGCATAGTGACAAAAATTACATCAGTATTTTGCCATATTTCCTTCAGGAATGGTGCAGACCCTCCTATATTTTTGTTAAATTTATAATGATTGAAAGAAATACAAATTATTTCGAACTTGAATTGGTAAAAATTGATTAACCCAATGGCTAAACATTACTTATTGACAGCAGAGAGAGAAAAATTGTAGTACATGTAATTGTCTCTTTTTAATAGCAGGTCGATTATAGGAATACATCTGCTTTATTAGAGTCAAGAGGGTGTCTATTAAATATGTACATGTTCTATTATACAATTTAAGTACATGTATCAACGTAAACAAATACAATTAATACTTAAATTATTCATAGCCTTTGTATATTTGATGATTTTTTGTTAGTTGTTACTGAAGAATGAAAGGTGGACTGGTTGAATTAGCGCCTTTGTTGAATACTTTTAGATGTAAGCTTTAATATGTCTATTCTCAAGAAACATGCATTTGAACATTCAAATAATTTGGTAAAATACATGTGCTAAATAACTGTACATGTATATGTTTTGTATACATGCACAAACGTCTACGTGTCTTAAATAAGTATTAATGAATAGTCTGCCGAGAGCCAGAAGGGTGTTTAATCATATGCTTTGACATACATGTAGATTGTAGAGTTAATATCATTCAGGCTCCAAGTTGATGAAACAGGAAATTATGTTGCCTTTGATAATTTCCTTCCGTATGTTGGACTGCTACATGTATTTACTTCTTTAAAGTTTTTTGTGATTCAGCACATGTATGTAATTAATGATCGTTGAAGGTTGTGTATCGTGCCTTGTTCACACATAACATGCTTAACCACCTAACAAGATAAATCTGCAATGAGCAATGTGTTAATGTGTCCTATATAATATGTGATTTTTATCCATTCATTTCATCCACAAATGATATCCTGATATGATCACTAACCAATATATGCTCCGATATTACTAACATCGATTATTGGTCATATCGTGAGTTTTTTTTTTTTTGGGGGGGGGGGGGGGGAGGGAGGAGGGGGGAGGGGGATGAAATATATGGCAAAGTACGAAAGACATAACGTTGTAATACCTTAATAGCAAACTTTGATTTGAATTTTTTTCCAACTGATGCAAATAAGCACATTGCGTAGATATAAGCTTATAATAAAATCTTTTCTGAATGAATATAGAGAATGGTAATATTAAAGTACATACTTGCAAAAAGAGCTGCAGAATGTTGTTACTGGCACAAACTTCAGAGGCGACCACAAGGGGCCAGTTAAGACTATAGACCCCACCCCCTTTTATTTTTATCTTATTACTAATATATTTTAATTGTTTGGATTGATATAATTGAAAGGTTTGCCTGAATGACCCCCTCATTCGTCTAATAATCTAGTTTAAATAATTTTTTAATAGATTTGTGGGTAATTGAACCCCTCCCATCATTTATACAATCTGGAGCCGCCCCTGATCTAACAGGCAATGATGTATTTAAAGTTATAGACGATTGTGTAAAATCTACATTGACTCATTATAGCATACACTGTTGTTTTGTGTCGGACAAAGTGTATGCTCTGCATGTTTCATGAAAAGACATGTGTATTATACAAATATTCTTTACAAACATTGAAATATATGAAACATGCATAAAATAATGTGGATTTTCAATCTTTATTTTTTTTTCGTGCACAAACATAATTGAGAGTGGAGGGGGATAGGGGGAAAAGTTAAGGTTAGGGGCACAGTGTAATTGAGAGAGAGTGGTAGGATGAGAACAAGAGGAAGAAAGAGAGAAAGAAAAAAGGAGACAGTGGGGGTAGGGAGAGAGACGGAGAGAGGATGAGACAAAGAGGGGATGAAGAAGTAAAGAGAGAGAGAGAGAGAGGAGAAAAGGAAGGAGAGAGAGAAAGAGGGAGAATGAATACAGACAGAATGTAGAAAAGAAGACAGGGAGATATCGAGGGATAGGGAAGGGGAGGGGTAGAAGATAAGGAGGGGATGAAAAGAACAGAGGGTGGAGATAAAGAATACAAGATTGAGAGAAAGGGGTAGCGGGGGAAAGAAGGAGTGAGGAAGAGATAAAGAGAGAGGGGGATGAATAAGGAAAGAGGGAGAATAAAGGAGGAAAGAGAGAGGGGAGGAAAATGAGGGTGTGTGAGAAAGTGAGAACGAGAGGGGGGTAGACAGACACGATAACATATAATCATAATGAGAATAGTTAAAGATATTTATAGTGTTGTTGTCGCATGTATTCAGCCAAAGAGGGGGCACCAGCGAAATAGGGGTGGACAGGGGGGGGGGGGGAGGGGGGAGGGGGGAGGGGGGGGGGGTGCGCGCGCGCAATATTTACTTAGGGTATGCCATTCAGCTAAAAGTAATCCTTAGATTCGTTTAAGTACGAAGCTTTCTGTCTCTCTCAGTCTTTATCTGTCTCTGTCAGTCTCTATCTGTCTGTCTCTCTCTCTTCCCCCTCCCTCTCTCTCTCCCTCTCTCGTGTCTGTCAATTTGTTCCCAATATTCCTGTCAATGTCCCCACCCCCTCTTAAAATATTGTAACAAACCCATCACTTCAAACTTCTTTTTCATCTAATTTTGTATTCCGATTGCCTCTTATTTTGAAATTCCCGATGAAACGCTGAAATGACAAACATCTAGATTTTAAGGACAAGTCTTTAATATAAAGCTAATTACCACAATAAATATATATTGATCCTCCAAACTAATTAATGTCTTGTCGAGTATTCCAAAATGAGATGGCAATGCATTAGTGTGAAAATGTGTTGTTAATGTGTTCACAAAACTATCTGTACGCGAAATTGTCGGTTTACCGTATTATGGGTAAAGATTGAAAACGCCTTTTCATATCTTCTAGCAAACTGTCTTTGGATTTCCATGTTTTCCAATAGTACTCAGTATAGATTACCGAAGTGCTAACGTCATATTCGCTTGTCGACCTGAGTGGTTACTTGTTCTAAACAGCAGTCAGAGCCAGCGCACGAGGTTTCTTACTGGAGCAGGGCAAATACAGTGTGAGTCAAAAAAAACTTTACACCTAGAAAAATGCTAATAATTTTAAGAATCATTTATGAAAAGTAAATTATTATACACCATATGAAAGAGTGTTTCATCCCAAATCATTTGGTACCATTTTGGGTGGTATGTGTTTACGCTTGGATAAATAGGAGGCATTGTTTGCGAGAGTGCAAAAATCGACTTGCGCCAAATAATGCTTATGTGATGTTTGAATAAAACAATTGGGATTTCGGTATTAATTCGGTCTTTGCAGATCCAAATAACATCCCTACCAATATTAATCATGTCACACATATCAAAACACACACAGAGTCACGCTCAATAAGTCACACAAACACACGCACCCACTCGCACATACACACACACATACACACACACACACTCGCATAGCAAATTTAGATGCAGACTGACTGAGTCCTTTGGGAGAAACAATTCATTATGATGTTAATGCACCAAACTTTCATTTAATGGCATTATGATTGAATTTTAATTCCATTTTGATATCAATTGGGAAATTTGCAAATTTACAGTAATGTTCATTACGTAATGATGTCTTGGTTCCAAAAAGGTAACCACAAAAAAAAAAGTTTGACAAAGCATATTGAAACAGAATGTTTTTTTTTTGTACATGCGTATTTTACTCCAAATGAACACCATTATCATATGTTTGTGTGTGTGCGCGTGTGTGTGGGTGGGTGTGTTAGTGTGTGTGTTTCATATGTGCGTGTGCGTGTGTGTGTGTGTGACTTTGCTACTGAAAAAAGCATCTGCAATGCATCTCTTCAATTCATTCTCTCACTTTAATACTTTGGCGCAATTCGATTTTTGCACTCTCGCAAACAATAACTCCTGTTCATCCAAGCGTGAACACATACCACCCAAAAATGGTACCAAAGGATTCAGGATAAAACACTCTTTCATATGATGTATAATACTTCACTGTTCATAAATTATTTTTTAAATTATTAGTAATTTCCTAGGTGTAAAGTTTTTTTTGACTCACACTGTATAGTGGTTGGCGCTTGTGTGATCTTCGCACCATTGTTGAGCACAACATTGTTTCGAACCAGGTACCTTGACAACTTAGCCATTATGACGTCATACTTTGGTACTCTATGCTACAGCTATTTTCATCACTGTGTAATATGAACGGTCTTCTGATAGATAACACAACTGTGTAAACTTTCCTATTTGTATAGAATTTTCATTTTTATTCATTTTCCACACACCAAAAATAACAAACAAAGAGATAAACTCATGCAACAATACAAATGATATTGTACATTCCATAGAATAAAAGAAAAATACCCCTCCCAAAAATAAACAAAACTCATGAAACAAAAAAATACAAACAACAATAACATTCAACTGGCAAAGGAGAGTGTTGATAAGGAGTAGTAGTATGTGGACTAAGATACAATATAATACAGTGATCTTCATATTGTGAGTGAGTGAGATGGAACAAAACTAAAACTTTGTTTATTATTATAAAACCTCTTCCATCGACTTACACAACTAAGATTAACAAATCTCAACAGTCAACAAAATAATACTGGAAAGTTTGCGGCTATGTACATTTCATGAGCGTACTAATTTATTGATAAATGTTGATAACATGCCCTTGCTATACAATGCAATTTAAGCCACCATCTTCAACATCGTCATCATCATCATCGTTATCATCATCCTCTTGACCTTGCAGCATTGTTATATTATATACTGCAATACTTGTTTAATAGAAATATGTATGTATCAACATGCCTCAAAGCAAATGAAAAAAAAATCAACCATTTAAATGTTACAAGTAATCAGTATAATCTACATGTGGTGATTGTGAGCGATGACAAATTGTGCAGCTTACATGTATAATATCATTCTACTATCTGTTCTATCAAACTACATATCAAAGATTAATATTGCCCATAGCAACATTATGACATCAACATTGTTGACTCAATATTTTGTTTTGCCCCGAAATTAAAAAAAAATGTCGGGGAAATTCAAAATAACGTACAAATAATCTGTCGAGATAGTTCAAGAAAGACAAAAAACCTTACAAAAAAACAAAAACAAAAAAATTGGGAAAAAAAGAAAATGTGGAAAAAATAATTTCAAGGAAACAAAAAATTCATGACAAAAAAATTTGGAAACAATTTAATGACCCTCGGTAATGGTGTAATGTGTGTAATAAGTGACATACATTCCTCAAGAGGGCGACATGCATTGATTAAACATATATTTATTTCACCAGCCGGTAAAATATAACCAACCAGGAAAATATAACAATTTTGATCCTCGCAATTGATATTACGTGACGAGCTCTGGACCAATCACATCTCGGTATCTGTCTAAGCTATCTAATATATCTAAATGACAAATTGAATCATACAAACACTCAGTATAACACAGTATATGTTCTATTAAACAACATATCAAAGATTTACATATCTCACATAATAATAATAACATCAACAGTGTTGTACCTTACAAATACTGGGTATTTTTTGCTATGAAAATTTCATGAACATATTTATAATGTAAATAGTTTCTTGATAGATAATGAGGCCTTGCCATATTTGTTATAGTATACAAATATACACTGCCTTGAGAGGTTCTGGTTAAAACTGTGCGCAAGAGGTGACTCCAATAGTACTATTTGCTGAGGGGCACAGCCCCGAAGCAAATGGTACTTTTGGAGTCACAAAAAAATGTCAATTTTTATCTAAAAAGATTTAAAATATTTTGTTTTCATTAAATTAAGATTTGAAGAAAAAAAATTGATTCAATTAAAAAAAAAATATTCACATTTTGTTTTCAACTCCCAAAAAGTAAACCAAAATAGTACTCTCATGTAGTACTTTCTAAAAATAGGTCAAATATTTCTGGTCATGTGACGAGCTCTCAACCAATCAAAAGCCAACAAATTGTTGATGCCAGATACAATATTTATTATATCAAATATACTCTTTTGATACATGAATATATTATTTAAATGTCTCAAAGCAAAATGAGATATCAACAAATTAAATCATAGAAAAATCGGTATTGTACAGCCAGTTACATGTTTTGAGTGTGAAGACTCCAACTTATTCCAATGTTATATCATTTGTCTCGGCAAAAAATTACATTTCAAAGGTTTGAATGTTTCATAATGAGCGAAATTATAAAATCAACAGTGTTGAATCTTACACATACTGGGTATTATACTGCTATGTATATATTATGAGCATAGTCTTAATGTAAATATTTGTTGATAGATAACGAGACTTTGCAACCTACTTAATGGTTGTATAAGTCACTCCATCAAATGTGTTGTTGAATATATATATGAACAATACATATATCATAGCAACTACAAACAAAAAATCAACAAATCGAATGTTGCAGAAACTTAGTATTATGCAGCTACTTAAATGCTGTGAGTGCGATAGGTGACCAAAACTCTGCAGCTTATTTAATTATTTTAGAATAGATTTTCTCAAACTACATACAAAACAAAGAATTTCATAGAATCTTATAAAAAAAGATAAAATCAACAAATTTTATCTTACAAATACTGGGTATTATGCAGCTATATAATTTTACATGTTCTGAGCATACGTTGTAATGCATATCCTTACACGATAGGTTACAATGCCATGCAATATAAAGCATATTATTTGTAAGGGTTTGTTTAAAAAAATATTGACAAGACAAAAGGTGTATTATTCAATTTGTGCTCAGTAGTAGGATTGGTAAAAAGTGTTTTTGCCTGCTATTATTTTTTCTCTACAATCGTAGTAAAACAAAAGGTATATCTTGTATACTCATGACCATTAAACACATTTGATTTGATTTCTCTAGCTGAACAACGATCAATAAATTTGAAACTTTCAAAGGAATATACATATACGTGTATGAATATATGTACATGTACCTATAAATGTGCGTATACAGTGTACATGTTGTCTTTGTGGAGCCATAAGGGCCGTAGTACATACTCAGAGTTTACTCCCTTCTAGATCTCAACTGATCAATATACAGTCATGTAGTCTCTTATTAACAAAGGGGTAAATTATCCTTCATTGTTGAAGGATATGTTCAATAAAAAAGTATATGTACATTTAACAGATTTACATATATCTCAATAGCAAAATGAAACAAACAAGAACAATATATCTTACAGTAAATCCTACAAATACTTCTATTTACATGCACCTATTATATGAATAAGCATGTGAGATGTAAATAGTTTCTTGATAGATAGGAAGGTTGTAAAACTATATTTGTAACTTTGATCAAATTTACTTTATCCCAATTCTCAGTTGATAAGTGACAGATCATATGAAGGTATGTAGAAGAAGGCTTAACAGATATACAGGTATTGAACTAAAGAGACTTGTTCTGTGTAGACTGCCCTTAGCAGAATACTTGATAGAGTCAGAAGTTGTATTTTCGAAAATGACCTAGATCAACATGTAACAGAGGAAAATGAAACAAATGTATGAATTTGAATCTTCTTTAATCTTGAATAATGCACGGATTAACAAATGTTATGAACTTATGTCATGTGATTAGTCTCTTGACAGATAAGGAAACGTTGCGTCGTATTGCATTTTTACATCTTTGTTACATCTCCCTTTTTGTATTTTGTTATTCATTGCACGAACCTTGCTTGAATCTGGTTTAATTGTACGTATGTATTGCTCTATTTTTCTTGAAATAAAGAAATGATTACAATAATTCATTTATTATGTGACAATTTTTTTATCATCTAATCATGGCTAATCTAAATAGAGTTGTAACACGAACATTGAAATTTATATGTAATTATTGGGATGCTAGTGATGATAAGCATATCATATGTTTATGTACACATGTGTGTTTACTTTACGTGGACAATTGTAATCGAACAGGATTAGATTTAGAGGGTAAATCTGTTTTTTAATACGAGAATGTTGTTTCCGTCGCTAGAAATTAATTTCCCTGATGACGTCATCACCACGCGAGAAGCGAAAAGTTGAAGCTCCCTATTACCCAGTGTGTTCAGTCTAGTTGATAGAGGGAATGATGCTACTCTTCTCTTATTCATGTCATCTCCACTCATCACCTGATCAATCACACACGTCTTGTACTCATCATCTGATGTCACGACGTAGAGGTCGTCTGTCACATGATCGATGCAGGCATTCAGGATGACATCACTATGGGGGATTTCCCTTTGAGCACCCTGTCTGTCGATGATGAACACTCTGTGATCTGATGGTGAGGGTCGAGCGATGATGTGACCTGATGAGAGTACACCACGCATCTTTATTTTGTGTGTACATGTGATGGTATTCATGATCTTACCATCGCCTGGGTTGATGACGTATATCTTAGAATAATCCCTCTCAGCAGCGATGATCATCCCATCCTGGTCAACAGCTACATCTACCCACGAGACATTATACGTTGTGCTTCTTGGTATAGTGACGTCATTAATGTGCTTCCATTGCCTGTCATACACACTGATGCATCCGGTCAAACTGTCCCCTGTACACCCTTCACACCATTTACCGCATACTACCTTGTCATCATTCAGCAATGCACAAGAGAGAACCCATAAATTATCACTACCGGTTATCACTCTCTGATGGTGTTTAGTGCTCATATTTAACATGTATGTATGATGGTTACCTAACATATCTGTGATGATCACATTGCATTCATCGATGCATCCTACAATGATCGGGAATGTGATTTCATCATTGACATTGATTGTATCAATGAGCTTCCATTCCCCATCATACCCATCAATCCTCCCATCATACTTCTCTCTCCCAGCACCCTTCACAAACCTCACAACTGATATGGTACCAGTGATGTGTTCCACCTCACCCTCATTCAGTGGCTTCTTTAATTCATCGCTCACGCGTGTTTTCACAGGATGCCTATGTTTGACGATATTTGTATCATCTTCAAGAAGTTTGTCAAGTGTTTGTATTGTGTTCTCTGTGGTTTTTGTGTCATCTTGCCATGCGTTCTCCAACTCACCAATCTTTCTTTCTTTCTCTTCAGCGATGTTCATAATGTCTGTTTGAAGACAATGTTGTTTATTGTCGATTGAGTCTCGTCTTCTTTCTGCATTTGAACGGTTCAGTTGAAGTCGTTGTTCTCTCATTTCATCATTCTTTCGAATCTTTTCATTGATCTTCAGAATCTCCTCTTGAAGTTTTTGATTTTTCTCATCAGTCTCCTGGTTGATTTTTGCAGCATCCTCGTTCTCTCTGTCTTTGTCTGCTTTGATCGCCTCATTGATTACTGAATCAACATCATCTTTCAAAGCTTGTAAATGGATGTCAGTGTCTTTCCTACACTGAATAATCTGATCTCCATAAACTCGACAAAGCTTTAATTTGTCCTTTGCCTTTTCTTTTAGAGCGATTAGTCTCGCTTTATTTTCCATGATGGCGCCCTCTATATCTTGTCGCTCGCAAGGCTGCTGATGATATATCATTGCGCATAAATGGCACACGGCTACACCATGTGTTTTACAATACAATTTGATTTTTTCATCATGCTTCTCACAATAAAGTTTGAACCGACTCTTTCTTGCTTTTCCGATACATCCCTCTTTGGAGGCGCAGTCCTCGCAGAGCTTCTTTTTCTCCTTCACGTAGTACGTTACATTTGTGATTGCCTCACAGTTCTCTCCTTCACAGATGTCTTCTCTAGAGCTTATGTATGCCGCCATTGTGAATAGAGTTTAGACCTGTGTGTAAACATGGTAAAGAACGATTCACAAGAGAGAGGGGGAGAGGGAGAGGGCGACACCAATAGAGGTTGGGAGAGAGAGGAGGAAGTGGAGAGAGAGAGGGAGGGAGGGTTGGCAGAGATGGGAAGGAAGAGGAAAGGGAGGGGTGACATCAATAGAGGATAGAAGACAGAAGAGAAAATTGGGAGAGAAGGAGGGGAGAGAAGGTGAGGGTGGGAGGGATGAGGAGGGAGAGACAGAGGGGGAAGGAAGGGAGGGAGAAGAAGGAAGGACGCAAGGTGGAATAAGGGAGGGAGGAAGGGAGAGATTAAGAGAGAGGAAAGCAGGAGGGAATGAGGAAGGGAGAAGAAGGGGTTGGCGGGGGCGGGGTTGGGAAGGATCGAAGGGAGGAAGGGAGATAGAAAGAAAGGGAAAGAAAGGGAGAGAGGGAGAGAGAGAGATCAAAAAGACAATTACTTCAAAAAGTCATATTTCCTCTGGTGAAATCGCTTTGAAATATAAATTTGATATAAATAGGTGATTTGTATCATTCATTTAATAAAACATTTAAATGACCTCAAGGTGTGTGGATGTACATTGCCCCTCAGAAAATGTACTTTCTTAATGCTTTCGTTTTAATTATACAAAAAGGAACTAATATATTAATAAATATCATTTGTATAAATCATAACAATTTCCTAAATTTGCAATCTCTAGCAAAATTGACATGTTGATCTTGTTTTATGATTGTTTGCGCGATTTTATGATATGATCAAGTGGCCGAGAAATGTGGAGCAATGTAATGTTGTGTAGTATCGTCCCAAAACCCAGTAAAGTACCCTCATATTTGAGATGCACTTAAAAGCCAACTTTATATCTTTATAATCCTTCCCGATAGAAAGACCAATTGCATCAATAATCTCCTTCCCAGGAAATACCACCACTGTTATGTTTAAGCCCATACATAAAACTACGAAGTAGTCCATTGTCTTGGCGGCTCTCATTCATGTCTTTGTCCCTTTGACACAATGTTACCTACCCTCATATTACTTGTATCCTTTTGGATAAATATTACATGTTCTGGCTTTCTGAGAGGAGTGGAGTTTTGATCACCATTCGATCAAGACCCTCTTTCTAGCTGGCTCGCTCTTCATCTTGTGTTTTACATATGTGGAAGTTCGTAATGATGTGACCGATTTGAGTCTCCAAAGTTTGGAGATAATAAATACTCTTGATATGACTACGGAATTGCTAGCCTATCCTTGCTGCTTCATTTTATGTACCTCTCAATATATACCAATAACTTAACACCGATCCCAAACACGACATGGTGGAGAACCCAGCTTTAATTTAAAAGAAGCTTTCCTTGATATACTTATTGCGATCGAGGAGAACACGGTTTTGAAGAATTTTCTTCAATAAGAGATCGAGGAGGACCCAGTTTTGTAATATATTCCTACTTAATTCTGATTGTGAGGAGGACGAAGTGAACAATGATTATGACGACGACAGCTACAGCCTGATCCCTACATCATGGAGCAGGTCGACAAAGGCTTCGACGATGGTGACCTGTCGACTGGCGACGACGAGGATGAAGACGATGACAAGAACGACAACGTCAATGCACCAACAGCTTCAACAGACCACGTTGGATAGACAACGGACCAGGAACGACACCGACAGACAACATGCACCCAGGACCATGATGAGGACATCGACGCCTCGATCACTGTAACTTCACTACACCCATTTTTGCTCAATAACTTTACAACCTCAACTTTCTACTTATCCTTTTTTTCTTCTTCATACTTAATGTATGACCCGCTGTTTTTTTAAATTTTAACACACCAGACAGATTGCTAGTTGGGTAAGTGATCATTTTGTGTTCCAAGTTTGTGAGTGAGTGTGTAAGAGAAGATAGTGTTGTAGTTAATTGTTTTAATACTTTTAATAATGTACATCTGCGTAATTTATTTGCAACAAATTCGTAGTAATTACATGTAGCTAGTTAATTGTTTTTAATACTTTTAATAATGTGCATCTGCGTAATTTATTTGCAACAAATTCGTAGTTTGCACTAGCTGTCTTTTCTTTCTGTTCACTGACCTTGACCAAAATGACCCTAACTGACCAGACAAGTACGACTGTGGTGACACATTATAGTATATGTAGCTAAACATGATAAGGGAATTGGAAGTTTAATAAATTACATCACCACCCTATATAAGCTTGTTTTAGACTAGATCAATTGCTCAGGCTTTCGTAATCCTGCCAATTTGCAGTGGAAAGGTGAGACAATATAATTTGTGATTTAAGGGTAATGTCACATGCTAGTCTAAACTAATTAGCTTATCACTGTTTGAGGCTTTTGTAAACCTGCAACATTTCTGCAGTTAAAAGATGGACAGATTTTGTGTGATTGTGTTTTATTTTGATTCTATCATCTTTTTGTGTTTCGTATTCATATTTTGTAATTGTGGTTCAAATTTTTAATTGAGTGGAAATTAGTTTAATGAATGAAATATCTAAATATTCACCCAGGGTTAGAGATGCAGTTACCAGTGCAGGCAGTATGACGCATAAAACTGACAGATAGTCAGTTCACTTCATAATTTAATGAAGATTTGTCTCTGCGATATTGGTTAACTGAACAAACCATGTGCATATAGATACGAAGTTTGTTTTATTAAATTACTGTAACTATTTGTTGTTGTTCTCACTACCACGAGGCTGATTAAGAAGACACTAAATTACTAACTATTGACCATATACTTGCGACAAACAGACTATATACTCAGAGGACACTTTGCAGTATGACACTTACTTCGGACCGGCACATTATGAAACATATACAATATTAGTGAATTGATAGGAAGTCAATGATACTGACTTATGTTG
>JAVYIG010008468.1:0-89061 GCA_035222895.1 Strongylocentrotus droebachiensis
CCTTATGTAAACAGACAGGTACCAAGCCGTACACAGACGAAAGCATAGATACATGTATTTTACCTATTACTTAGCATTCTAGATGCCCCCTCCCCCACCAATAATAACGGCTGACTCTTTCACGTTCATTTTATCGAATTGACGTACAGTATACACAGTCACATGGCCCTGGGAAGCGGGGGGTGCTGGGGGTGCTGCAGCACCCCCGGAATTTTTCCAGGGGGGGCATAGCACCCCCTGCAAATTGTTGTGGTTTGATATATTTACTGTATATATACAAAATTATAACGTTTCTTTCACAAAATCATTAAAAATTAACCCTCGAAGCGTTTTTTTTATTTTTTCTTATACAAAAATATAAAAAAATTGGTAATTGGTGACCAAAAATGACAGACCTTACCCCACCCCAATACCGATCGACCAAATTTTCAAATTATGGAGATATTTTGCGAGATTTTTGGGACCAAAAAAAATAAAAAATGTCCTTTTACCACCCCCCCCCCCCTCCCCCCCCCCCCCCAACTGAGCGACTTTCGGCTGGTTGAGTCGTTGCGATGTATCTTTGGACTCCCTAAAAAAAAAAAAAAATGTCCTCTCACCCCCCCCCCCCCCCCCCCCCCCCCCCCCCCCCCCCCCCCCCCCACTGAGCGACTTTCGGCTGGTTGAGTCGTTGCGATTTTTTTTTGGACTCCCTAAAAAAAAAAAAAAATGTCCCCCCCCCCCCCCCCCACTGTGCGACTTTTCTTTGGACTCCCTAAAAAAAAAAAAAATGTCCTCTTACCCCCCCCCCCCCCCCCCCCCCCCCCCCCCCCCACTGAGCGACTTTCGGCTGGTTGAGTCGTTGCGAATTTTTTTGGACTCCCTAAAAAAAAAAAAAAAAATGTCCTCTTACCCCCCCCCCCCCCCCCCCCCCCCCCCCCCGCTTATTGAACGGCTGGCTGAGTTGTTGCGAAAATTTCGCAATATATCTCAGCGGCTCCGGTGAAAAAATCGTTCCCAGGACCCTGAGCACCCCCGCTGAAAAAATCGTTCCCAGGGCCCTGCACAGTCAACAACTAAATCATTCATCCCCTTACCAATTTTCGTTATTTTGTAAAGTGTTTGTCCTGATTTGTGTTTATTGAGAATGGGTCGTTTTACATATAAGAGTATTCAAGAAAGGCCCAAATAAAATCAGTCAACCCTGCATTCTTGAGTTAAGAAAAAGAAAAAGAAAAAATAGATTTGTTAAGGGTTATGAATAATTATGTTTGTAACTGTGAAGTGCTGTATTATATGGAGATAAAATCAATTTTTAATCACGTCATAGCGTCTTTGATTGATTGGAAGAAGATATAAACATTCAGAATTATGCTAACAATTTCGCTATATGCCCTACTTACTTAAAAGCAGGGGATAAACGAATATATTTATATTGCTGAAGAAAATATTAATGAAGGAATGTCACTTGATAAAGTTAAGGTTAGGATAGCATTGATTTAATGCATGGAATCGAAGCAACGATGTTGAAATGAATATATTATATAATTTGTTATTTTATTGTTAACCTTGGCCTAGACCCGACTCTCGGTTTAACACAAAATGCTGGGTCCAGTAGTAATATAGATATAAGTAGGCCTAATAGCAGTAGTTGTAGTAGTTGTAGTAGTGGTGTAGTAGTAGTAGTAGTAGTAGTATTAGTATTAGTAGTGAAGTAGTAGTAGTAGTGCAGCAGCAGCAGTAGTAGTAGTAGTAGTGGAAGTAGTAATATCAGTAGTATTAGTACTAGTAGAAGTAGTAGT
The DNA here is from genome assembly GCA_035222895.1 of Strongylocentrotus droebachiensis. Classification (NCBI taxonomy): domain Eukaryota; kingdom Metazoa; phylum Echinodermata; class Echinoidea; order Camarodonta; family Strongylocentrotidae; genus Strongylocentrotus; species Strongylocentrotus droebachiensis. The sequence goes on from JAVYIG010008468.1 coordinate 1,782, forward strand.
CGTAGTATTAGTATTTATAAAAGTAGTAGTAGTAGTAGTAGTAGTAGTAGTAGTGATGGAATTATTAATAGTATTAGTTATATGAGTAGTGTTGATGACGATAACTCTAACACTTTACTAAAGTCCCACCGTTGACGTATAAAAGACTCAGTGACACCCTTTGTGCTGATACCAAACGATGAATGCGGTTCAACCTTTAATGAAATAAACAGAACACAGTCATAAGCATTGCGTAATATAAATGCCAATGAACATAGATAAGCTGATCAACTAATATTACATCCTTGCTGTATATAATATACACATTCACTCTCCTTCATGAAATATACATGAGCCTATACATATTCATGAGCTTGACCCTGCATTGACCCCTATAACCTGACCTACTTTCTGTCATAGTAGTATACCCCAAATCTGTCTACCCGGCCAATTGCCATTATAAGACACCAAATTAGCTAGATTATAATCACACAGAGTTTTCCTCAAATTCTTATTAAACCTGTTATAATACCAGGTCAGTCATCATATTTAACTCAACACTGTTTACTTTCACTAACGGCACCCTCGCATGTCTATTCATGCGCTACACAACATACACTGGCACAACGTGAGCTTCGTGCATTAACTCCAACTTTCTAACTCAGATTTAGCCCATTCATATTCCTCCATTTTCATATCTTACAGTTTCAACAAGAAAGAAAACATTTAATTTCAATAATCTTAGGTCGACTTCTACTTACAACATTGGGCTTGTGTGTAAACTGACAAATAACGGTGAACTTCAGTACCAAACAACACGACTTGACAAACGTGTTTCAGCTCCTGAACCAAAACAACTTCGCCCTCAACGGCCCTGCTCAGAAATACGAATAAACTCTCGCTTCTGACGTCACAATGCCCATTGATGTAAATAATACAAAATATCTCTAAACTAGAGATAACATCCCGGCCCCTTAAATGCGAAGTTTTAAAAACTGAACATTTACCCTCTAAATCTAAATCAAAATTCACGACAATCATAAATGTCGTACTTTCCTTGAAATGATTTTACACCTTTAAATCCAGGATTTAAATTCTAGCCTCAAAATGTTATAATTTGTCTGCAATATCCAATACTTCTTCTTACCGGTAATATAAAAAACCCTTTACATAACTCTATTACTGACAAATAGCGTGGTTAAAGGGAATCTGTCTGATTCAACTACAAAAATATGATTACTCATCAATACAACCTGAAATGATTTTTTACATAAACCAACAATTTCTTAGCTGAGCACTGTCAACATGAAACAATGACACTTCTATATAATCTGCATACTTGCATAGTCTCCTTGTGAAATATCTGATTCAATGCACACATAAAGTGCTCACTATCTGAATGTGCAACGTGACAATGCAAAAATAATTTATATCAAGACATCACTATTAAATGTCAAGAAATAATGAAAAGGCATTCAATCTCCAAATTCTCTCGCTATACTGTACTGTACTGCCAAAGGTGCTTTAAATATCGTAAATAATGTCAATTCCAATTAAACCCTTTGACTGACACACGCACAAAAGGCATCATTTATTTGGACAATTGCGAATCTTTGAGTGCTAAACTTTCCTTTATCATTGAATGCATTTTCACACATGGATGAATTCATGGAAATATGAAAGGATGTACACAAGCAAAATACAAAGTTTACAAGATGCTGAAGATAGTCTGCAAGTTCTGCGAGTTCAGATCAAAGTTTATCATAAAGGTCACAGGGTCTGAAAGTTCTGAGATTTCTAAATTATCTCTTCGCTGTGATAAATGTACACCATTCAGCTTCACAATGAAACGTTCTGAACTTGTATGACATTGTCTATCTGGTCAGCGATATATACGCAAAAGGCTAGACGATTGCAGGTGAAACGCGAAAATAACACATTGATCCAAGGTCAAATACGCGAAATTTTTCTGATCCCAGGTCAAATACGCAAAATTCTTCTGATCCAAGGTCAAATACGCGAACAAATATCCCTCATCCGGATTTGAACGTTGAACAACTATGAAAACTTAGTGAATGATCACATTCGTAGTAGAAACTATTTCTCATTTCAAAACAAATATAATACTTCTTGCTTCACAAATATAATTTTGCGTAATTTTCTGGTACTTTGGTATCACATGCTCCAGGCAATCTTGTGGTATTCATATCATCGAAAAATCAACAAACTTTCACATTTGACTTAGACCTTACACTTGTGACTTTTCCACGGATTCAAGCAAGCACAATTTCTGAACAGGTCGCGTCAAGGCTCCTGTGACTGTTTTCACCTTTGCTGAACGAACCAGCTTATCCTTGCTTGGATAGATCTCGATGACTCTACCCAACATCCATTTGTTACGCGGCATGTCATCCATGATGAGGACTACGTCGTCCACAGCGATATTTCTATTTTCATCCAGCCACTTCTGACGCTGCTGCAATGTTGGCAGGTACTCTTTCATCCATCTCTTCCAGAACACGTCGGCCATATGTTGCACTTGTCTCCACCTTTTACGCGAGTAGAGGTCGCTCTGGTCAAACACACCTGGTGGTAGCTCAGCATTGGGCCTCATCAGTAGCAAGTGGTTTGCTGTCAGTGGTTCTGGATCCCTCATGTCTGTAGACACCACCGTGAGCGGCCGTCCGTTGATGATCGATTCTACCTTGCACATCAGCGTAGGTAGACCCTCATCGTCGAGTACTTGCAGCTTCATAACACCATTCATCACTTTTCTTGTTGTCCGTATCTGTCTTTCCCATGCACCTCCTGCATGAGATGCTGTTGGGGTGTTGAATCGCCAATCGATTCCCCTTTGGAGGAGATTCGCATGGATTTTCTGCTGATTCCACCGTTTTCCTCCTTCTCTCAGCTCACGCTCAGCACCTACGAAGTTGGTGCCATTGTCACATCTGATCAGCTCTGGCCTTCCTCTACGGGAGATGAATCTCTCCAAGGCGTTCAAAAATGAGTCTGTGTTCATGGTATGTAGGATCTCAATATGGACCGCTCGTATGACTAGGCACGTGAAAATACAGCCGTACCTCTTTAGCCGACTTCTACCCTGCTTTACAAAGAACGGCCCAAAACAATCAACTCCAACGTGGCTAAAGGGTGGTTTTCCTGGTGTCACCCTGTCTGCAGGTAGATCAGCCATTTTCTGTCCCACTGGAGCTGCTGCTTGACGTTTACATGTGAAACATTCATTCAGGACTTTACGGACTGTTGGTCTTCCTCTGACTATCCAGTATCGTTGCCTGATTAGAGATAGTACGTACTCCTTGCCTGAATGACCAGACAAAATGTGATAATGTCTCACTAATAGCTGTACAACATGATGATTATATGGCAGGATCATAGGGTGTTTTGCCTGTTCCTCTAACGGTGCATTTCTTAGACGTCCTCCGACATGCATTAGACCCTTGCCTGTGAATTTGACATTTAGCTTCGAGAGTGGACTGGACTTTGCGATGCGAGAGGGCGACGTTCCTCCTGCAGTCAAATTATGCTGTAACACCTTGTACTCTGCAGTGTAGCTCTGACGCTGAACGTACCGAATAACTGCTTCTTCAGCTACAGCAATATCACCTGTCCTAAGTGGCCCTTTGACATCACAGGTGTTCCCTTGAACCTTGCTCTGCAAATGCTGTCTCACTCGCAAGATCCATGCAACTGCTTTCTTTAATCTGTACCATGAGGAGTAGTGCTCTAGCAGCCGGTCCACAGCATTGGATTGATCTGCTTCAGTACTAAACACTTGAATACCCTTCTTCTGTTTAACTTCTGGGTCATTCTCATCAATGGGTGCAGTTGTAGTTGGGTCCTGTGGCCAACTACTCTCAGCTTGGCAAATGAAGTCCGGTCCAACCAGCCACCTGATGTTAGTTTTCAAGTCTTCTGCCCCAATACCCCTTGACACATCATCTGCTGGATTGGAGCTAGTGTCAACATGGTGCCACTGACTGGGTTCTGAGTGGTCTCGGATGACCGCTATCCTATTTGCGACGAAGGTGTTAAACCTTTTTTCTTCGTTTCTAATGTACTGCAGCACAATCGTGCTGTCAGTCCAGAATACTGACCGCACGATTGGTAGCTCTAATTCCCTTCTCAGCATTGAGTCCAGCTTTACTGAGAGAGTCGCTGCCATAAGCTCTAGTCGGGGGATGGTTACTCTCTTTATTGGTGTGAGATGCGACTTTGCAACTAGCAGGCTGCTATGTGCCAGGCCATCACCATTCTTCATTACTATGTATGATGCTGACCCATACGCCCTCTCCGATGCGTCTGAGAAATGATGTAACTCATACTCAGTTACTTCTCCAAAGTCATGAGGCTTGATGCATCTATTCACCTTAAAATCTGCCATCTTGGGTAACTCATCAATCCACTCATCCCATTGGCGTCTTTCTGCATCTGGAATCTTGTCGTCCCATCCAAGATTCATTCTCGTTAGTTCTTGCAGTATCATTTTTGCCTTCAAGACAAATGGGCTGGCATAGCCAAGAGGGTCGTACACTGAAGATATCACACTCAGCAGCCCACGTCGAGTTCGAGGCTTGTCTCTGGGGGTGAACTTGTACAGGAAGCTATCCATCTCTACATCCCAAGTAATGCCTAGGGCCCTTTCAACAGGAAGGGCATCATGAGTGAGGTCTAGCCCTTTAGCATTTTTCGATCGATCTTCTTTGGGTACAGACTCTAAGACCCTTGGTCTGTTGCTCAGCCACTTGGTCAAGTTGAAGCCTCCTTTCGTCAGGCCTTCTTTCAGGCTAGCTGCCAGTCTCACGGCATTCTCCTCGTTGTTCACCGAGACCAGACAATCATCAACATAGAAGCTTCTATGTATCGCTCTTCCTGCTTCTGGAGTGAAGGCATCTGGATGGTCTGCAGCTGTTTGATGGAGGGCAAAGTTACAACAACTTGGGCTCCATGTACCGCCAAAGAGATGAACACACATTCGGTACATTTTGGGCTGTCTCTCCAAGTCACCTCCTGGCCACCACAGGAATCTCATGACGTCTCTCTCAGTTAGGGGGACTCTCACTTGATGAAACATTCCCTCAATGTCCGCCATGAGTGCCACTGGTTGCTGACGGAATCGAACAAGTACTCCTAGCAGGTTATTAGTAAGGTCCGGCCCCTGTAGCACTACGTCATTCAGAGACACTCCTTGGCACTTAGAGGCACAATCAAAGACAATTCTAACCTTGTCCGGCTTCTTGTCTGTCATCACTGGATGGTGAGGAAGGTACCAGACATTACCACTGTCAGGCTTACAATCTTGAGGGACTTCTTCCGCATACTTCTTATCGAGAAGTTGGGTCATGACATCAGCATATTTGGCGTGCAGTTTCCCATCTCTCACCAATCTCCTCTTAAGAGACTGTAGCCTTTGCTCTGCTAAGTGACGGTTATTAGGAAGGCAGGACTTTCTCTCCCTGAAAGGTATGGACAGCTGGTAGTGCCCATCTACCTCCTGTATGGAGTCTCTCCATACTTGTAATGCTCTCTTGTCCTCCACCGACATGCCCTTCGAGTTATCAGCTAGATGCTCCGTGCCTTCCATCTTCCAGAACTTGGTTACCTGTTCATCCAATACCATATCTTGAGCAATGAAATGGGATGATGGTTGATTGCTTGGATGCTGCTGCTGATTTACTGGCCCATTCAGAGTCCATCCCAACACTGTGCGTACGGCATACACTTCCCTTGGTGGACCGAATCTAACTTCTAATGGCTGTAAGGCCTCTGGAGTATCCTGTCCTATTAAGAGCTCAACCTCATGACTTGTAGTGGGAAATTCCAAATCCTTAAGATGTTCCCAATTCTGCACATCTGTGGTGGTAGCAACATTGTTGCTGCTAACATTGATCTCCTTCTTTGTATATACGCATGGCAGCTCTAATTCTTCATGGGTGGAAGGATTCCTGATCTTGAGGCCAACTGCCTTACATTCTATGAAGCTACTTGACCTTTCCAACGTTGAAATTGATAAGACCTTCCTTTTTCCCTTGGCACCAAGTTTTTCAGCTAGTTTCTCTGTGCAGAAAGAACTTGTTGATCCAGAGTCCAATAATGCAAAGGTATGAACTGTCAAAGATCCATCAACAGCTCTGACCTCTACTGGAACAATAGGTAGAGCAATCTTGACATTTGTGGCAGCACTGGTGCTCTCTGCAAAGGAGGTCTGCACATCTACCGGTGGCTCCGCTGTATCGGAGTCTTTCTGTACCACTCTTTCGAGTGAGACAGATCTTTGGATCTTGCGAGTGAGACAGCATTTGCAGAGCAAGGTTCAAGGGAACACCTGTGATGTCAAAGGGCCACTTAGGACAGGTGATATTGCTGTAGCTGAAGAAGCAGTTATTCGGTACGTTCAGCGTCAGAGCTACACTGCAGAGTACAAGGTGTTACAGCATAATTTGACTGCAGGAGGAACGTCGCCCTCTCGCATCGCAAAGTCCAGTCCACTCTCGAAGCTAAATGTCAAATTCACAGGCAAGGGTCTAATGCATGTCGGAGGACGTCTAAGAAATGCACCGTTAGAGGAACAGGCAAAACACCCTATGATCCTGCCATATAATCATCATGTTGTACAGCTATTAGTGAGACATTATCACATTTTGTCTGGTCATTCAGGCAAGGAGTACGTACTATCTCTAATCAGGCAACGATACTGGATAGTCAGAGGAAGACCAACAGTCCGTAAAGTCCTGAATGAATGTTTCACATGTAAACGTCAAGCAGCAGCTCCAGTGGGACAGAAAATGGCTGATCTACCTGCAGACAGGGTGACACCAGGAAAACCACCCTTTAGCCACGTTGGAGTTGATTGTTTTGGGCCGTTCTTTGTAAAGCAGGGTAGAAGTCGGCTAAAGAGGTACGGCTGTATTTTCACGTGCCTAGTCATACGAGCGGTCCATATTGAGATCCTACATACCATGAACACAGACTCATTTTTGAACGCCTTGGAGAGATTCATCTCCCGTAGAGGAAGGCCAGAGCTGATCAGATGTGACAATGGCACCAACTTCGTAGGTGCTGAGCGTGAGCTGAGAGAAGGAGGAAAACGGTGGAATCAGCAGAAAATCCATGCGAATCTCCTCCAAAGGGGAATCGATTGGCGATTCAACACCCCAACAGCATCTCATGCAGGAGGTGCATGGGAAAGACAGATACGGACAACAAGAAAAGTGATGAATGGTGTTATGAAGCTGCAAGTACTCGACGATGAGGGTCTACCTACGCTGATGTGCAAGGTAGAATCGATCATCAACGGACGGCCGCTCACGGTGGTGTCTACAGACATGAGGGATCCAGAACCACTGACAGCAAACCACTTGCTACTGATGAGGCCCAATGCTGAGCTACCACCAGGTGTGTTTGACCAGAGCGACCTCTACTCGCGTAAAAGGTGGAGACAAGTGCAACATATGGCCGACGTGTTCTGGAAGAGATGGGAAATGAAGGAACCTGGTGTGTTTTTCTATTACATCCCTTCACGGAACAAGTCCGATTTAGAAAGCACTTGTGGCTTTGGTGGCCTGCCTTCAGGCAATTGTAACACAGACGGTAATCTCTTGCTAGCTTGAAACGTTCTTCTACTTTAAGTTCTTTAAATTGATTGCAGGAAAAGAGATCATGTTCTTCACTGCAAACTACACATTGCTTTACTTCCTCGTCATTTTGGCCAACGTTAATTCCATGAGAGGAAAAAGATCTCTCTCCCCGGGACACTGCCCCTTTAGATCCTTGAGCTTCCTTCTTTCGGTCATCGAATAACCCTCCAAACACTGGGTCATTGACTTCTTCGGCAGCTTCGAGGACCAACTGCACCAAGTCAGACAAATCGGGTGATCTTCCTCGGTGTCGGATGCCCTTCACCACCTTCAACCATCTGCTCCTCAGGAAATATGGGAGCCTCTCCACCATCTTTACCAGTTCACGTTGGCCCCCGATCTCCTGCATGAGATCGAGTGCACTGAGGGTCTCCTCACAGATTTTCAACTCATCTGCATAGCTCTGTAATCCCTTGATGTCGTTAGGTCTTATAGCAGGTCCATTTACAACCTTGGAGATCCATGCTTCTCCAATCTTGAACTTACTACCATAGCGTTCCGATAGTAGTTTTCTTGCCCTTCTATATCCTGAAGAGGGTTCCACCATCAAGCAGCTCTTGATGATGGTCTTGACCTGATCTGTACAACACTGGAACAGCTTCATGAGCTTTGTCCCTTCCTGAAGTGAGGACCCTCCGATCAAGTTGTCGAAAGATGTTACAAACTCATGGTAGTGAAGAGGATTGCCATCAAACTTCATAACCTCTGCACTCGACAAACTTATGGCCTCTAACAGACGCTGCTGTTGAACTTGAATCTCTAACTGATTGTTCATGTGGAGACTGGTATTGGAAAGAGACTTTGTCTGAGCCGAATCCTCATGAACCGGGTAGGCGATTGTTGAATCCAGATCCTTCGGCCCATGGATCGTAGGTGGGTTCACACGCTGCTGTGTGTGAGATAACATCTGACCTTCATTTCCAGCAGGTTTGGATGCATTCAGATCTGACTGGATGGGAGAAGGAATGTTGTCCTTCAGTTCTTGACCTATAGAGGGGGCCTCTCCTTGAACTTGATGGCCAGCTTTATGCTGGCTGACGCTAGTAATAACACTTCCTTTGTTATGACGACTTACATGTGAAGAACTCTCCTCTTCATAAAGACTGCTGTAAACATACTCTTCAGCCTTGGCGATATCCAGCTTGGTCTGTAGCTCCATCTGGATTTTCTTCTGTTTCAGCTTGAGCATCTCGATATCCAACTCTTGCTGTCGACGTAAACCTTCAGCCTCCGCCGTCAATGCTGCACTTCTTGCCATGGCCTTGGCACGTAAACGAGAGCTGGAACTAGAAGATGCACTGCCTGCAGACTTAACGATGCTTCCACACTGACTGACCGAGTCTTCTGGATTGACATCGGGCAAAGTCTTGGGCTCTACAACACTCATCTTGAAAGGGCGACGCGTTCAATCCAAAGGACCCTTGTTGTTGAACTGTTGATGACGATAACTCTAACACTTTACTAAAGTCCCACCGTTGACGTATAAAAGACTCAGTGACACCCTTTGTGCTGATACCAAACGATGAATGCGGTTCAACCTTTAATGAAATAAACAGAACACAGTCATAAGCATTGCGTAATATAAATGCCAATGAACATAGATAAGCTGATCAACTAATATTACATCCTTGCTGTATATAATATACACATTCACTCTCCTTCATGAAATATACATGAGCCTATACATATTCATGAGCTTGACCCTGCATTGACCCCTATAACCTGACCTACTTTCTGTCATAGTAGTATACCCCAAATCTGTCTACCCGGCCAATTGCCATTATAAGACACCAAATTAGCTAGATTATAATCACACAGAGTTTTCCTCAAATTCTTATTAAACCTGTTATAATACCAGGTCAGTCATCATATTTAACTCAACACTGTTTACTTTCACTAACGGCACCCTCGCATGTCTATTCATGCGCTACACAACATACACTGGCACAACGTGAGCTTCGTGCATTAACTCCAACTTTCTAACTCAGATTTAGCCCATTCATATTCCTCCATTTTCATATCTTACAGTTTCAACAAGAAAGAAAACATTTAATTTCAATAATCTTAGGTCGACTTCTACTTACAACATTGGGCTTGTGTGTAAACTGACAAATAACGGTGAACTTCAGTACCAAACAACACGACTTGACAAACGTGTTTCAGCTCCTGAACCAAAACAACTTCGCCCTCAACGGCCCTGCTCAGAAATACGAATAAACTCTCGCTTCTGACGTCACAATGCCCATTGATGTAAATAATACAAAATATCTCTAAACTAGAGATAACAAGTAGTAGTAGTAGTAGTAGTAGTAGTAGTAGTAGTATTGGTAGAAGTAGTAGTAAAAGTAGTAGTAGTAGTAGTATTAGTAGCAGTAGTAGCGGCAGTAGTAAAAGTAGTAGTCCACTACTACTACTACTACTACTACTACTAATACTACTTCCACTACTCCTGTTACTCATATAACTACTACTGTTAATAATTCCATCACAACTACTACTACTTATACTACTACCAATACTTACAGTCTCGTTTCTCTGACTCTCACACTTGTCAATCTGTAAATGTGTGTAAGCTTGCACAATAAGAGGCAACAAAGAAATATGTTTTTGAAAAGAATTTTGAAGAAAAAAAAAATCAAATGTTTGTTCTTTGTTCACATGGCCTCCTGTGGCATTCTGATGTTTGTTTGGTCATGGTTGTGTGACTAGCATTTCAAAAAAGAGAAAATAGTGCTTTTCATACGGTTATTATGTTTCGGCCCTACCTTCTTTTCAAGTGTACTGTCTGTTTTCGAGTAGACATTGCATCGGCATGTACACAGCACAACAGATACATTACACGTACATTGAGACTCCGATCTCCCACACACGTGAGTTTATTCGTGAAGGCCTACTTTGACTCTACAGAGTCGTTATAATCTCGGAAGACATTTCTGTAAACGTGAGTATCTTTTACATTGGATTCATACAAACTTAGAAATTAAATGCCTCTATTTGTGACACAAACCCCTAATGCACATTTGGACGGGTATTTTGCAGAATTTGTTTCATACTCTTCGCGTTGAGCAAGTTTGGTCTTTAAACACAACAGAAATTGTTATTCATGTGTTGTGTTATAATTTATTTCTGTGATATTGTAAGATAACTGCTGAATGTGTTAAAATGGCAGAATGTTCAACTATTCAAGTGAGCTGCAAATTTCCTGTGAAAAGGAAACAAAGAAACAAAACAGAATAAAACTGAATAAGGAACATTTCTTGAACACATATCTGCTAAATGTCATAATTTAATAGGGACTATCCCCTTTTCTGTAAGGTTTGGGGAAGATAGCGGTGCAGTGGTGAAGATTATGAAAAATTAAATCAGCCAGAGTCTGGATGACCCGAGCAGCAAAAGGAAGGCGGCCTCTCCGTATAACCCGCATCCTGCAGCCACTCTGTAGGGAAAAAAGGCTCTAGAAAAAGATTCCCTGGTGTTTTGGGGGAATGCATGGCATCCATGCCAAAACTCTTGCAAAAATACTAAGGAATAAGATACAGGTGGATGCCACGTGTACTATTTAAAAAAAAAAAAAATCATTTTTAGCTCAAATTTTGAAAAAATGCAAACAAATATTATTTCTAATTTTATAAACAAATATTAATTATCTGATAACGAAATTGCAAATTATATAGTTTTTATTATTACTTTGATGTAATATACCTGTTGAATATACGTTTGAATGTTGGATATTACACACATATTCATGACGCAATAAATCATAACAGTGTGATTTACTTAAAATATGGGGTTCACGTTATAAAAACTATTTATATTTCAAAGTTGTTGTCGCACCATAAATCTGTCCATTGACACTCTTTTTCTTAAATCAACATATTATATATGCTGTCATGCCACACAGAAAAGAAATGTTTTTTTTGTTTTTTAAATCCCAAATGAATCGATGTATTTCTACAGGATGTGCATTTTGAGTGGAAACACACTGTATATGTAAATCTTATGTGGCAATACTCACATATTAGCACTAGTATAAAGTCCATTGGTAAAACAAACTGAAAGGGCACACACCACCTGATACACAGTCGTATATGTTTTTTTGTTCTAATAGTAAGAACCCTTCCCTTTCAGAATATGCTTGTTGGCCCTAAAGTTTGCAGTTGATGTGACAACAAGGGCTTTGACCATGTTGACGGATCAAGAACATTATAATTTTAGAAAAACAAAACAAAACACGCTGAAACTGATTAAAAACGAGATATTATATAAAGCTTGCATAAATTACGCCATTGATGTGAGCGCTGGGCCGTTATAATGAAAACGAATCAAGAAATATGGGAATTTCAGGGAATACTATGAACATGAAACCAATAGTAAGCAGCTTTCCGTTTGTAATTAAATTTTTAGTTTTAGTAAAATATTAGTACGAAAATAAGGCCGTTGCGGCAATTGGAAACAGAATGTTAAAGAAGTTGTTATCATTGCCCCCCCCCCCTCCAAAAAAGGAAAAAAAAAGGAATGTAACTAATCAATACTAAATATAAAGCAAGCAGAAAAGCAAACAATACCAAGTGATACATGTTTGTTATCTAGTACCCTCAGCCAGTGGCGGATCCAGTGGGAAGGGGGGGGGGGGGGCGGGGGGCCCCTGGGGGCCCCTGGCGCTCAAGGGAGAGGTGCATATTTTCGAGGGCCAAAAAAAAATAAAATGTGCTCACTAACCCCCCCCCCCCCCCCCCCCCCCCCCCCCCCCCACTGAGCGACTTTTCGGCCGGCGCGATTAAAACGAATTCGGGAGCCAAAAAAAAAAAAAAAAAAAAAAAAAAAAAAAAATAGTGCTCTATATAGAGCCAAAAAAAAAATTGGGCCCCCTCCCCTGAGAAATCCTGGATCCGCGCCTGCCCTCAGCTATAAAGAATCTGCTCGTTTTGTCATAAAATTTGTGGTGGTTTTGACCACCAATTTGAATTTGTATAAATATATACCATATATCTATTATTTAATTTAAAAAAATAAAAGCAAATGTTAGTATCTCAGTTTGTGTACATTTTAGCTTCCAATTCATTTGCAATCCTATCTGAGCCATTTTAGGTCACGACAAGCTAGAAAATATATTATTAGTACTGACAAACCTATTGTTAGAACTTAAATAATTGGGACAAAAATATAAATGGATCTGATTAAAATGAAAAAGAAAAAGTCGTGTCTGTGAACAAGAATGTTGAAATTTTTACCTGATTCATATCAAGTGAGTGGGAATTCTTTTATTTTGGATGTGGTTTTTACGTTAAAAAGGTTACTTTAATTATGAAAACAAGATAAGACAAAAAATACGATTTGTTGATTATTTCATAACGGATTAACTGTCTGTTGGTTGCCACACTGGAAGAATAAACAATGAAGCCCGGTACGAAGAACGTACAAGTTGCAAACGAAATGTAAGCCCAGGGGTAGAGTCTTTTAACAGTTGTGTGCATGCAAAAATAAAACTCAAAGATAAAGGTGAGTTCTGGTAAAAAAAAAAAAAAAAAAAATTCTCACAGAATCAAACTAAACTTACACTGAATGTTCAAGATTAAAAATAAATGTCATTCGCCAAACAACTTTGGTAGAAAATGTATACTGGCTGAGTAATGAGCATAGAAAGATTGATAAATCTAGGTTGGTAGCCCCGACACCATTTGTGTATAGTCCCAACATAATTTTAATTTTCATTTCTACCCAACCAGGCATTCCAATGACTATCACCTATTTAACGCCAAAACAGCCTTAGCTCAAAACTCAATTAGACATTCTGGCCCTGATACCTGGAATGCACAACCCCCTGAAATAAAAACGATGAATACAATGCTATCCTTTAAAAGAGCGGTGAAAAAGTTTCTTATTGCTCATTATCTTTAAATCCACCAACAAAATAAGTTCTCCTCGTTTACTCGTCGTTACAAAATTCGATAATTGTCAGTACTCTTTACTTTTTTTGCTTCCATTCATTGAAACGTTAATTATAACCTTCCATGACCTGGTATAAATAAACGTATGAATAAAGAGTGGCCTACTTGGGATACTGAATAAACAATGTCTTGTATACAGACATTTCAAGGCTCCGACTCGCAGGCCAGGTTTAAAACCAGCTGGCTGATCTTACATTCAAATTCATATTGTCCGAATCTCGCGAGTCTTCTCATTCTATTATATCCCAAGTTGGCCACTCAATATTTAAATTTGCATTCTCTTTTTTAAAATCTTTATATATCAAATTTAAATCCAAGTACCACATAAGTCTGTGAATATTGATGTGCATCCCCCCTTTCTTTTTTTCTTCTTCTATTTTCTGTCTTTTTCCCCTTTACCAATATATTTTGTTCCTCCATATTTGTATTATTATGTATCCTTTGAGGGTAGTCATACTATCAAGCTTTGCTTACTATTATATCCCAAGTTGGCCACTCAATATTAAAATTTGAATTTTCTTTTTTAAAATCTTTATATATCAAATTGAAATCCAATTACCACATAAGTCTGTGAATATTGATGTGCATCCCCCCTTTCTTTTTTGTTCCTTCTTTTTTTCTGTCTTTTTACCCTTTACCAATATATTTTGTTCCTCCATATTTGTATTATTATGTATCCTTTGAGGGTAGTCATACTATCAAGCTTTGCTTACTTTGTCAACCCTCCTGTTTGATGTTTTCGATTTAATAGTTACAGCCAGCCTTAATTTATTCTACATATATTCTTTTATCATGTGTAAATTTGCAATATTTGTTTGTTATATATTTGTAAAAATGCAAAAGAAAAAGAAAATCAAACAGATATAAATAAATCAAATCAAATCAAATCAAATATACATCTTTCTGTGTACAGTGCTTGTAACTTTACCAAGACTGGGCCAAATTAATTATGATTGTGATGACTCCAGAACTTTGTAGTACACACCAATACTTACATGCTACATTATCAACTTTTTCTGATCCATTCTACACCTTTTCTTTCACAATGCAATCGGATGACAAGAACTCACCTTTATCTTTAAGTCGGACAAAACTCACCTTACTTAAGCCCCCATTACACCAAACTAGTTCTCACTACGTTCTGGAAAATGTTGCGAAACGGGCTCAAACTGTGTGCGAACGGAGTTGGACGTAGTATCGACTGTTTACGAGCTGTTTATAAAAGAACTTCAAAAACGGGCTCGCACTGGCTAGTGACTGGACTGGCTAGAGTCTCTAGAACTTTGAGCCTGTTCAAATTTCCACCGTCCCGCAATAAGACGTAGTGAAAACGTACTTAAAACGAGGAGGACGTACTACAAACGGACTGATTGCCGTACTGTGAACGGAATTGCCGTACTTCGATCCAACTAGGAACGTGTTGCAACGTGATGTGGTACAGCATCAATTAGCAGCAGCTAAGCCCCCATCACACCAAACTAGTTCTCTCTACGTTCCGGAACCGTCCTAGAAAATCGTAAAACTGGTTGTGGTCGGAGTAGAATTTGTAAATAATGTCTACAATACGACCCTAGTTCGTTCATAAACAGTCCCCAATACGTCCATCTCGTCTGTACCCCATCCACCGTCAGTTCATATCAAGTTCAGATCCGGTATAAATTTGCCATTTCCAAGCATTCCAAGCCCGTCCATAATAAATTTAAACCAGTTCTTAACTAGTTCTACCTCGTTCCCAATACGTCCAAACCATTTTAACTAATTCGTAACGCGTTCCTAGTAGGACCGAAGTAGGGCAATTCCGTTCGTAGTTCGTCCATCTCGTTTAAGTACGTTGTCGGTCCGTCTAATTGCAGGACGGGGACAATTTTTAACAGGCTCAAAGTTCTAGAGCACCCTTCCCGTCCAAGCCAGTCCGAGCCCTTCCATAAAGTTCTGTAACAGATCGTAAACAGTTGCTCTTACGTTCACTCAGTGTGAGCACGTTTGGCAACATTTTACAGAACGTAGTTAGAACTAGTTTGGTGTGATGGGGCTTCACTTGTATGTGTTGACTTGCACAGCTTGAATCGTTGAAGTTGAACGGGAATAAGAAATGACAAGAACGCGCTGGGGTTTTATAACCCTTGAGCCAGGACTTGATTCCACACACTCTAGGAGCGCGTTCGAACGCACTAAGAACGAGATGAGGACGAGCTGAACTGTCTCTGAACTTGTTAGAATGGGTTTGGTCGTATTGGGAACGAGGAAGAACTAGTTAATAACGGGTATAAACTGACTAGTACACGGACTGTCTTGAACTGCCTGGAAATGGCAAATTTACCCAATCAGAACTTGATACAGAACTGACGGTGGATGGGCCCGGGTACAGACGGATGTACGTATTGGAGACTGTTTATGAACGAACTGGGGTCGTATTATAGACATTATTTGCAAATTCTACTCCGACCACAACCCGTTTTACGATTTTCTGGGTCGGTTCCAAAACGTAGTGAGAACTAGTTTGGTGTGATTGGGGCTTTAATTAACGAGAAACGGACAAGAGGGCAAACGAAAGGTGACGCACGGAAATAACATTTTGCGTCCGTTAACCCTATCAGGGTTTTGTCTCAATTCACAGGCCATTCAACAGCCTTGATAATGCGTCCGATGTTTACACGATTTTTTTCTTCATTTTTTAATTTTTTAAAATATTTCCACAGATAAACTCTTGAGGCAGTGTATCTTTGTTAAACTATTTGGAGCCAAAAGGTTGCCATTTTCATCATGGGCAACTGTTGTTCATGCTGTAAGGTAAGTTTCACTGATTTCCATTTATATATAAGACTTTAAAGTTCAATCGTCAGTTTCTCAAAAAACGAAATACTATGCAGGTCCCAAACTATGGAATGCATTGCCAGCTAATCTAAAAACTCCATGCTCCCAGAAGGCCCGGTCACACAGAGGGGACGCATGGAGGACGCACGGCCAGCGCATTGGAAATTTGCAATTTTGGCCAGTGCGTTGTCGTTCGCTAGGCGTGCGTCATCATGCGTTACTCGTTCGTCGAGCACGCTGGGCCAACGCTGGACCAGCGCTATGCATTCGTCGTCATTCGCTGTGTGCGTCGTTTTTTTTTGTTAGCATGCTCAAAAGTGTGCGCGGAGCTCGACGCATGGATGTACACCCCAAAGGCACGCCAGACATGCGTGGAGCGCGCTAGACCAGCGCTAGACATACGCAGAGCACACGCCCTGTATACGCACAGCGCGCTAGCTACACGCTGTGCATTTTTTGTCAGCTCGCTAGCTTTTCCAAAATCATGACAAAAGTTAGGCACACGGCCTTTTCCGATTTTCAATGCGCGGGCCGTGCGTCGTAGAACGAGGTGCATGCGTGGACCATTCGTCCAGCGCGCTAGCAACACGCTGTGCATTCGTGGAAGTTGTTATCATGTGCGCTCTGTGTACAGTCTGTATGCGCACTGTATGCGCCCTGTATGCGCTCAGCGCGCTAGCAACACGCTATGCATTTGGTGTCAGCTCGCTGTAGCTTCGACAAAAGTCTGGCGCACGACAACGCACTGGCCCAAATTGCAAATTTCCCATGCGCTGGCCGTGCGTTCCCCATGCGTCCTCTCTGTGTGACCGGGCCTTAAGGGACACTACAAAGAAAGGTTTTTACATTCTTATACACATTGAGTCACCTGTTGTTTGTTGTTTATTTCAATGTTAATTTGTATACCCCTGGTTTGTATGGGTTTTCTTATTATTATGCATTGACTTTACTTCTCATCATGCTTTCCACACCGTTTCTTTCACAAAGCAATCGCATGACAAGAACTCAACTTTATATTCAACTGCATAAAGAGGCATCAAGTGTGTGTGTGTGTGTGTGTATTGGGTTTTTACAGACGTGTATCAATCAGATATGATTATTTACGTCTGGGGACCGACCTTTAAACGTCACCATCCGAAAGACGTGACTCAGTTTCGAACCTGCGTCCTCGGCTGACTCAGTTTGTAACTTCCACTTTTTAGCTGGATTACAGGCGCACGCCACAACGCCTTTTTATAAGGAATCCAAGTGGTAATTTAAAAAAACAAAACAATGTTTATCAAGGCTAACAACCAATTGACAGAGCCCCACACAATACTAATAGACGGGCTGATATGGTATCAGTTGTGTCGTAGCTTAACAACGTAACATGCGTTGTTGTCCAACTTACACAACATCTATGTTTATGTACATGACGGCTCTGAGCAACAATTTACAAAGATGCCCTTTGATGAAAGCAGCTAAATTAAATCAATTTTTCACATACGAGAGTCTGGTCACTAACGTAGTAATACTGTTATCAGATGAACGCACTCCACGTAGGGTACAAATAAAAACAAATTTCATGCCCTCGAAACAGAATTCCTCAGCAGTCATGTAGGTAGATTATAATCTGAATAATAAAACAAAAATATTCCACTGGTAAAATCATTTACATATTCAGACCTCGAACTAAAAAGATAGGGATGATAAAGATTGGTATTGGCAAATCAGCTACAGACTTTTCTAATTAGTAAAACATTTATTTCAATAATTTACTCTTGACAGGCATGTTTCCAAAGTGGTTCAGTGAGTATATACTCAGTTATAGTGTTAATATAAAGTTTGATATCAATTTGAATTGATTGACTGAATTGACTGAATCTTGGAATTGAAAAATCATCGGTTTTCGATTATTGATATAAAATAATCGCAAAGCCACTATTCTAATATAAATAAGCCATTAATTCATTTGTGTACTATAAAAGTTTGCATGTAATACAAATATTGATAGTACATTTTCCATCTACGTGATTTTATCACTCAGATCAAAAGTAATGTTAACCAAATTTTGCCCATAGATGAGTCTTGTCAATATTGTACTACTATTTTTATCACATTGGGCGAACGAAAGCCGGGTAGAGTGTAAATGAAATTTAATAATCTGCCCTAAAACATAAATTGGGGTTGGCATATGGTGAAATTATTGTGAATACTCATACATGAATAGTCCGCTTTTAGAATTATTGACACATTGGGAAATCATAATTGCTTATAAAGATGGAAAAGATAGGCATTGGGATTGGCGAATTAGCGCAAACTTTTTAAACCACTAGGAAATGTTTTCCCAAAGACCAAGTTATATAAAGATTAACATAAATATAAAATGTTTTCTCTCTTTTATAAAGAGGAGTTTATTTGATATGTATCTGCCTTTT
The DNA here is from genome assembly GCA_035222895.1 of Strongylocentrotus droebachiensis. NCBI lineage: Eukaryota > Metazoa > Echinodermata > Echinoidea > Camarodonta > Strongylocentrotidae > Strongylocentrotus > Strongylocentrotus droebachiensis. The sequence goes on from JAVYIG010008468.1 coordinate 20,598, forward strand.
GTTTAAAGTTCAGTTTATCTTTTAAACAAGTACAGGAGTCATATTGGCATTTCTTTTATTCTTTTTAAGACGTTAATGTTATTTAAGATTTAAAAATGTATAAACGATTTACCCTTAACAGGAGTCAAGCGCTGCCGGTTCAGTAAGTATATACTCAGTTAAAGTGTTAATATTAGAATTGATATGAATTCAAATTGAGTAGATAATATTATATTATGTACAATGTTGCCCGTAAAGAGAGACACAAGCAAATTTCCCTTTTTCTGAATAGATCATGACATCATGGTTTATTCTTGATATATATAATGCATTTCTTCTCACAAGTCTATCTATAAATCTCCATAGTTTTTGGTTTAAGCAATACAGATCTGAGAGGATATTTTACCCATCAATTCGAATTTATATTATCACAATCATTTCATCATATTCATGAACAAAACTTTAAACAATCATTCTAACTTTATTGGCAACAGTTTAGTATAGAATCTATAGAGTGTATATATTACTGTCGTATCCATATCAATCAATATTTTATAGGGGTAGGCATGTCCCTATTTGCAACGGGTTTTTTGGAGATGAAGAAGACAAATTCATGATTTGAATAATCAAAGATTTGATCTTCCAAGTTTATTTTCGGAATTCTCTTATTTCAGAATCGCATTATGATAATTTGATTCATGTTGAGTAGTGATGCGTGTGTATAACTGAATATTGGAATTGAAAAATCATCGGTTTTCGATTATTGATATATAATAATCGCAAAGCCACTATTCTAACGTAAATTAGCCATTAATTCATTTGTGTACTATAAAAGTTTGCATGTAATACAAATATTGATAGTACATTTTCCATCTATGTGATTGTATCACTCAGATCAATAGTAATGTTCACCAAATTTTGCCCACAGAAGAGTCTTGTCAATATTGTATTAATATTGTTATCGCATTGAGGGAACGAAAGCCGGGTAGAGTGTAAATGAAAATAAATAACCTGTCCTAAAAACATAAATTGGGATTGTCATATGGTTAAATTATTGTGAATACTCTTACATGAAAAGTCCGCTTTTAGAATTATTGACACATTGGGAAATCATAATTGCTTATAAAGATGGAAAAGATAGGCATTGGGATTGGCGAATTAGCCCAAATTTTTTAAACCACTAGGAAATGTTTTCCCAAAGACCGAGTTATATAAAGATTAACATGAATATAAAATGTTTTCTCTCTTTTATAAGGAGGAGTTTATCTGATATGTATCTGCCTCTTGTTTAAAGTTCAGTTTATTTTTTAAACAAGTACAGGAGTCATATTAGCATTTCTTTTATTCTTTTTAAGACGTTAATGTTATTTAAGATTAAAAAATGTATAAACGATTCACCCTTAACAGGAGTCAAGCGCTGCTGGTTCAGTAAGTATATACTCAGTTAAAGTGTTAATATTAGAATTGATATGAATTCAAATTGAGTAGATAATATTATATTATGTACAATGTTGCCCGTAAAGAGAGACACAAGCAAATTTCCCTTTTTCTGAATAGATCATGACATCATGGTTTATTCTTGATATATATAATGCATTTCTTCTCACAAGTCTATCTATAAATCTCCATAGTTTTTGGTTTAAGCAATACAGATCTGAGAGGATATTTTACCCATCAATTCGAATTTATATTATCACAATCATTTCATCATATTCATGAACAAAACTTTAAACAATCATTCTAACTTTATTGGCAACAGTTTAGTATAGAATCTATAGAGTGTATATATTACTGTCGTATCCATATCAATCAATATTTTATAGGGGTAGGCATGTCCCTATTTGCAACGGGTTTTTTGGAGATGAAGAAGACAAATTCATGATTTGAATAATCAAAGATTTGATCTTCCAAGTTTATTTTCGGAATTCTCTTATTTCAGAATCGCATTATGATAATTTGATTCATGTTGAGTAGTGATGCGTGTGTATAACTGAATATTGGAATTGAAAAATCATCGGTTTTCGATTATTGATATATAATAATCGCAAAGCCACTATTCTAACGTAAATTAGCCATTAATTCATTTGTGTACTATAAAAGTTTGCATGTAATACAAATATTGATAGTACATTTTCCATCTATGTGATTGTATCACTCAGATCAATAGTAATGTTCACCAAATTTTGCCCACAGAAGAGTCTTGTCAATATTGTATTAATATTGTTATCGCATTGAGGGAACGAAAGCCGGGTAGAGTGTAAATGAAAATAAATAACCTGTCCTAAAAACATAAATTGGGATTGTCATATGGTTAAATTATTGTGAATACTCTTACATGAAAAGTCCGCTTTTAGAATTATTGACACATTGGGAAATCATAATTGCTTATAAAGATGGAAAAGATAGGCATTGGGATTGGCGAATTAGCCCAAATTTTTTAAACCACTAGGAAATGTTTTCCCAAAGACCGAGTTATATAAAGATTAACATGAATATAAAATGTTTTCTCTCTTTTATAAGGAGGAGTTTATCTGATATGTATCTGCCTTTTGTTTAAAGTTCAGTTTATTTTTTAAACAAGTACAGGAGTCATATTTGCATTTCGTTTATTCTTTTTAAGACGTTAATGTTATTTAAGATTAAAAAATGTATAAACGATTCACCCTTAACAGGAGTCAAGCGCTGCTGGTTCAGTAAGTATATACTCAGTTAAAGTGTTAATATTAGAATTGATATGAATTCAAATTGAGTAGATAATATTATATTATGTACAATGTTGCCCGTAAAGAGAGACACAAGCAAATTTCCCTTTTTCTGAATAGATCATGACATCATGGTTTATTCTTGATATATATAATGCATTTCTTCTCACAAGTCTATCTATAAATCTCCATAGTTTTTGGTTTAAGCAATACAGATCTGAGAGGATATTTTACCCATCAATTCGAATTTATATTATCACAATCATTTCATCATATTCATGAACAAAACTTTAAACAATCATTCTAACTTTATTGGCAACAGTTTAGTATAGAATCTATAGAGTGTATATATTACTGTCGTATCCATATCAATCAATATTTTATAGGGGTAGGCATGTCCCTATTTGCAACGGGTTTTTTGGAGATGAAGAAGACAAATTCATGATTTGAATAATCAAAGATTTGATCTTCCAAGTTTATTTTCGGAATTCTCTTATTTCAGAATCGCATTATGATAATTTGATTCATGTTGAGTAGTGATGCATGTGTATAACTGAATATTGGAATTGAAAAATCATCGGTTTTCGATTATTGATATATAATAATCGCAAAGCCACTATTCTAACGTAAATTAGCCATTAATTCATTTGTGTACTATAAAAGTTTGCATGTAATACAAATATTGATAGTACATTTTCCATCTATGTGATTGTATCACTCAGATCAATAGTAATGTTCACCAAATTTTGCCCACAGAAGAGTCTTGTCAATATTGTATTAATATTGTTATCGCATTGAGGGAACGAAAGCCGGGTAGAGTGTAAATGAAAATAAATAACCTGTCCTAAAAACATAAATTGGGATTGTCATATGGTTAAATTATTGTGAATACTCTTACATGAAAAGTCCGCTTTTAGAATTATTGACACATTCGGAAATCAAAATTGCTTATAAAGATGGAAAAGATAGGCATTGGGATTGGCGAATTAGCCCAAATTTTTTAAACCACTAGGAAATGTTTTCCCAAAGACCGAGTTATATAAAGATTAACATGAATATAAAATGTTTTCTCTCTTTTATAAGGAGGAGTTTATCTGATATGTATCTGCCTTTTGTTTAAAGTTCAGTTTATTTTTTAAACAAGTACAGGAGTCATATTTGCATTTCGTTTATTCTTTTTAAGACGTTAATGTTATTTAAGATTAAAAAATGTATAAACGATTCACCCTTAACAGGAGTCAAGCGCTGCTGGTTCAGTAAGTATATACTCAGTTAAAGTGTTAATATTAGAATTGATATGAATTCAAATTGAGTAGATAATATTATATTATGTACAATGTTGCCCGTAAAGAGAGACACAAGCAAATTTCCCTTTTTCTGAATAGATCATGACATCATGGTTTATTCTTGATATATATAATGCATTTCTTCTCACAAGTCTATCTATAAATCTCCATAGTTTTTGGTTTAAGCAATACAGATCTGAGAGGATATTTTACCCATCAATTCGAATTTATATTATCACAATCATTTCATCATATTCATGAACAAAACTTTAAACAATCATTCTAACTTTATTGGCAACAGTTTAGTATAGAATCTATAGAGTGTATATATTACTGTCGTATCCATATCAATCAATATTTTATAGGGGTAGGCATGTCCCTATTTGCAACGGGTTTTTTGGAGATGAAGAAGACAAATTCATGATTTGAATAATCAAAGATTTGATCTTCCAAGTTTATTTTCGGAATTCTCTTATTTCAGAATCGCATTATGATAATTTGATTCATGTTGAGTAGTGATGCGTGTGTATAACTGAATATTGGAATTGAAAAATCATCGGTTTTCGATTATTGATATATAATAATCGCAAAGCCACTATTCTAACGTAAATTAGTCATTAATTCATTTGTGTACTATAAAAGTTTGCATGTAATACAAATATTGATAGTACATTTTCCATCTACGTGATTTTATCACTCAGATCAAAAGTAATGTTCACCAAATTTTGCCCATAGATGAGTCTTGTCAATATTGTACTACTATTTTTATCACATTGGGCGAACGAAAGCCGGGTAGAGTGTAAAAGAAATTTAATAATCTGCCCTAAAACATAAATTGGGGTTGGCATACACCCACAACAAAAAGTGAGTCATTTGACTCATTTAAGCATAATTTTCGTGAGTCAGGTGTAAATTGACTCATTAGTAACAACCAATGAGTCTCTATTGACTCATTTATATTTCACCAGTGTGTCAATCATGAGCTGACGCATTTGCAAAATGCTTCGACTGACTCACATGGTCGTAAAAAATGAGTCAAGATCGACATAAGAGCATTTTAGGAGAAAAAAGTGAGTCAACTTGAAAGTGAGGCTGTATGCATGCGCGCGCATGCTTTCGTGACGTCATCCAAAATGCGCATTCTCGAGCCATATTTGAATTCCCGATCGACGACGCGACGTCGCCATCTTATATCTTGGATTCAGAAGAGTTTTGACTGCAGCTAGTGAAAAATTGGTACGCATAATTATTCATATGGTTTTAAACGATGATTTTTATGACTGGATTCGTGGGCTGAATCTTCTGATTATTATACAAATGATGCATGCGTTCATTTTACGATATCCGCACTCGAGTTGATGAGGCTGTTTGTAACTTAACTATAGATTCTCACTATGAACATGACAGACAATGAAAGCGGACACAATATACAGTTCCTCAGGAAAACAAAGGAACATCCCTTCACTGCTATTATGTAAAAATGTGTAGAACAGGTGAATATGCATGTGACACCTGTTCTACACATTTTTACATAATAGCAGTGAAGGGATGTCCCTTTGTCTACCTGAGGAACTGTATATTTTGTCCGCTTTCATTGTCTGTCATGTTCATAGTGTCTACTGTATCGCACGAAGCCGTGTCGAATGAAAACATGCATGATCTTGCATCATTGTTTTATACAACGAAACTCCTAGATCCTTGTTATTTGATGTAAAACGAATTAATTCAAGATTGTTTCGTGACAGTATGGGTGACAAATAAATCTCAAGTTAAGGCTTAATTTAGTGCGTACAAAGTAGATTTTTCAGATTCGGGTAGCGGGACCACCGATTACATCGCTAAAATGTGATATTTTAGGATATATTTTCCATTGCAAATGTGGACAGTGACTCTGGCATGGTATGGTATGTGTGTGATAGGCCTAGGGAGTAGGGGGGTCTATGTCATGATGCACCCACAACAAAAAGTGAGTCACCCTTACTCAAATTGATGAGTCACTGGTTTGTCCGTACAGCGAAACACTTGAAGGATCATGTGAGTCACTATGACTCGATACAAATGAGTCTTATTTATCTAAGACTCACTTCAAGTGAGTCTTTAAGACTCATTTGTATCGAGTCATAGTGACTCACCTGATCCTTCAAGTGTGTCGCTGTACGGACAAACCAGTGACTCATCAATTTGAGTAAGGGTGACTCACTTTTTGTTGTGGGTGTATGGTGAAATTATTGTGAATACTCATACATGAATAGTCCGCTTTTAGAATTATTGACACATTGGGAAATCATAATTGCTTATAAAGATGGAAAAGATAGGCATTGGGATTGGCGAATTAGCGCAAACTTTTTAAACCACTAGGAAATGTTTTCCCAAAGACCAAGTTATATAAAGATTAACATAAATATAAAATGTTTTCTCTCTTTTATAAAGAGGAGTTTATCTGATATGTATCTGCCGTTTGTTTAAAGTTCAGTTCATCTTTCAACAAGTACAGGTCCTGGAGTCATATTAACATTTCTTTTATTCTTTTACTACGTTAATATTATTTATGATTGAACAAATGTATAAATGATTTACCCTTAGCAGATATCACCCTTTGGTGTTTTAGTAAGTATATATTCAGTTAGAGTGTTAAAGGTAAAGACCAGTACAGGCGCGTACGCAGGATTTTTTCAAGGGGGGGGGGGGGGGTTTTAACATGTATAAATCGGTCCAAAAATTTCGCAACGACTCAGCCAGCCGCTGAATAAGCGGGGGGGGGGGGGGGGGGGGGGGGGGGGGGGGGGGGGGGGGGGGGGGGGTAAGAGGACACTTTTTTTTTTTTTTTTTGGTCTCGAAATTTGGAAATTTGACATTTTGACCCGTTGGGGGGGGGGGGGGGGTACGGTGACCTTTTTTAGGTCGGTCATGGGAATAACTTTTTTTTTTTTTTTTTTTTTTAATAAATAATTAAATGGGGGGTGTTTACACACAAACAATTAACAAAGGGGGGGTTTAACCCCCCCAACCCCCCCCCCCCCCCCTGCGTACGCGCCTGGACCAGTAATGGTCATGCGATTGCATTGTGAAAGAAACGTTGTGGAATCGATCAGAAAAGGTTGATCATCTAGCATCTAGCATCTGCAAGGTTCTGGAATCATCAAAATGATAAGAAATTTGGCCCATTCTTCGTAAAGTTACAAGCACTATACACAGAAAGATTTATACGGGACTACCCTATATCTCTCACACGACCATGAGAGAAACAAATTTACCAAATATATGAATTAGTAGGCGGTTTCCCGGCAATTTTTTTATCATCATGTATTAGTCAAAACATATTCTTTCACATGATTGGTAATGAGAGCTTCCATTTCATTTTTTGAAATTGGGGCGTTACCAATACTGGTCTTTACCTTTAATATTAGGATTGATATAAATTCAAATTGAGTAGAAAATATTATATTATGTACAATGGTGCCCGTATTGAGAGAAACAAGCAAATTCCCCTTTTACTGAATAGATCGTGACATCATGGTTTATTCTTGATATATAGAATCCATATCTTCTCACAATTTTTTTTGATGAATTTCTTTCACTTTTACATTGAGCAATCCATATCAGAGTGGACGTTATGATCAATAATAAATCATATTAACACAGTAACTTTATCCCTTTCATGAAAAGACGTTAAAGAACTATTCCAACTATATGGGCAACACAGTTCAATACAAACTCTATACTGTGTATATATGGTCGTAGTATCCATATCAATCAACATTCTGAAAGTTTGTAAATCTTTCTGTTTCAACTGGATAATTTGAAGCGAAGGAGAATAATTCGTAAATGTGTGCATTATAATACTTTTAGTTTTTTTAAAGATTTACTTTCGGGATATCCTTTTATCAAAATGGCACAATAAATATGTGGTTAATATCGATATGTGATACATTGGGTTTACTGAATACTGGAATATGAGACTTCATCGGCTTTCAATTTTCACAATAGAATTATAAAGCCACTATTTATATGACGTGCATGATCAAAGGATATGAACTTGCCTCATGTTTTAAGTTGTGTTCATTCATTAAACAAGTTCAGGAGTCATATTCGCAATTTTCGTCAACTCCGATTTTAATTAAGTTATTAAGTTTAATTAAGATTAACGTTTATCTAAATCATTTTTTCTTCACAGAAAAGTTGTGAAGAGGTAAGTAGTATTATGTACTTCTTTATATCGTAAATTTTTGGCCTCTTGTTCTGAAGTGATTGTGACATCTTGGTGTATTCTTGATAGATAACAGTTATATTTTTTCACGACTTTAGTGCGTAATCTCTATGACTTTAACATTGAGCATTAGAGTGGTGAAATGTGACGTCATCAACAAATCTATTTTGGAATTTCTCAATTTCTTCTTCATTTTTCGAAAGAACATCAAAAATAATGTACAAATGTCGAAAACCAATTGAATAGGTTAAGTATTGACTAAGATATGACCATCTGAATAAAAAGATTGCCTACGGGAAATCAATGTTATATTGCTCTGGTTCATAACAATACGAGCCAGAGCAATATAACACTGAGTTCCTATAGGACATCTATCTATTCAGATGGTCATATCCCAGCCAATACTTAACATATTCAATTGGTTTTCGACATTCGGACACTATTTCTGATGCTCTTTTGGAAAATGAAGAAAAGAATTGAGAAATTCTAAAAATAGAATTGTATGATGTCACAGCTTCGGTATTCTGTACAGCCCAAACCGGATATGAACTACATTATTTATCAAGAATAAATCATATTATCACAATCACCTCGTCATTTTCATGAAAAGACCGTAAAAAAACAATTTGTTCAACTTCATGAGCAACAGTTAATAGTATTAACTCTATACAGTGTTTACACGGTCGTAGTATCCATATCAATCACAATTATGAAGGTTTGTACATTTTTCTATTTTAACTGGATCTTTGGAAATGAACGAGAAAAAAGCATAGATTTGTTGATCGTAGATTAAACCACAACAACGTTGATTTTCAGGATGTCCTTATTTAATAATCGTATTATAAATATGTGGATCATGTAGAAATATATTGCATAGGGTTAACTGAATATTAGAATTTAAAACTTCATCTGCTGTCAAATATCATAATATAATGACAAAGCCACTTTTGTTATATAAATGAGCCAAAGATTTAGTTGTTGTACTATACAAATCTGCTCACACTGCAGATATAAAAAAGGACATTTTTAATCAATGTGATTCTATTACTCAGATCAATAATAATGTAAAACACATTTTGCTCATAGGAGAGTTTTGTCATTATTGTGTTTATCCTTTTAATTAAGAGACTTAGGTGAACGAAGTCTTCGTATAGTGTAAATCAATATAAATGACAGGCACTAGGAACTGAAATTTGGCTCCTCATGTCGCTATTTTATCGTTAATAATGATACATGAATAGTCCACTATTAACATCATTAACATATTTTGAATAACAATAGCAAAACCACTACTCTTTATTTAGATTAGCTATGAATTCAGTAGTGTACAATACAAGTCTGCATGTAATTCACAGAGTAAGAGTATATCTTCCATCGATGAGATTCTATCATTCATATAAATATTAATGCTCACTTCATTTTGCTCATAGGAGAGGCTTGTCAAAATTGAAATCATATTTTTATCAGACTTGGAAGAAAATATTTCCGCGTTGAGTGTAAATTGAAATAAATCACATGCCCTCGAAACAGAATTCTTTAGTCGTCATATGGTTAAATTATGATGAATAATCATACATGAATAGTCCAGTATCAGAATAATTGACACATTATAACCTCATGCTTGCATAAGAAGATGGAACCGATAGGGATTAGGATGGCTAATTAGCACAAATTTGTTCCAATCACTAACAAGTGTTTTCACATAGAAGAAGTTTTATCAAGTTGAACATAAATCTAAAAACAATTGTCTCTACATTAGGGAGAAGGAAAATTTGATTTGAAAATGCCTAATATTTTAAATGTGGTTTTCATTAAATAAGTTCAGGAGTCATATTCGCATATTTCGTCAACTCAAATTTTCTTTCAGATAATATGATTTATCAAGATTAACATTTATTAACATTATTTATTTTTAACAGTCAATGAAAATGTCACACGCAGTATTAAGTATTTACAAAGAAGAAGTTAGATAAAAGTTTAACATAAATATAAAATAATTTCTCTCTACAATAGGGAGAAGGTAATGTGATATGAACAGGCCTAATATTTTAAGTGGGGTTTTTATCAAACAAGTTTAGGAGTCAAAATCGAATTTTGTCGTCACCTCAGATTTTCTTTTTGATATTACGATTAATTCAAATTAACATATATTTACATTATTTGTTTATTACAGCCAATGACAATAGCAGTAAGTATACACTCTTTCATAACGTAAATGAACATTTTTAATATCAACTTTTTATTGATTTGAATATATTATATTTTGTACAATTTTGCCCACAAAGCTGAAACATTTTCTTCCTTTGTTTACTCTTGTGACATCATGGTTTATTCTTCACAGATATCATTTGTATTTTCTCACACGTTTATTGATTAATCCATATGACCTTGAGACTAAGCAATACAGTTCTGAGGAGATATGAACTTTATCAAGAATAATTCATATGATCATAACCGATTCATAAAAAGACGTAAAGCAATTATTACAACTTCACGGCCAACAGTGTAGTATGGACTCTATACAGTGTAAATATCATCGTAGTATCTAAATCAATCAATAATCTAAATTGGGTACCAAGTTCCTTTTTTCTACTGAGCGTTTGGAAATGAAGAAGAAAAATTCATGAATTGCATAATCATAGATTAAATCATCAAAGTACACTTTCGGAATTTTTCTTATTTTAGAATCGCATTTGTGATGCATGGGTATAACTGAATATTGGAATTTAAAACAACTTCGGTTTTCAATTAACATATAACAATAGCAAAACCACTACTCTTGATTTAGATTAGCTATGAATTCAGTTGTGTACAATACAACTCTGCATGTAATCAAAGATTGAGATTATATTTTCCATCGATAAGATTCAATCATTCATATAAATAATAATGCTCACTTCTTTTTGCTCATAGTAAAGGCTTGCCAATATTGAATTAATATTTTTATCAGACTTGGACAAACAAATTCCGCGATGAGTGTAAATGAAAATAAATCACATGCCCTCGAAACAGAATCATTTGGTCGTCACATGGTTAAATTACTATGAATAATCATACATGTATAGTCCACTATTAGAATCATTGACACATTGGAACCTTAAACTTGCATACGAAGATGGAACTGATAGGGATTGGGATTGGCTAATTAGCGCAAACTTTTCCAATCACTAACAAGTGTTTTCACATAGAATAAGTGATATAAAGTTTAATATAAATCTAAAAACATTTTCTCTCTACAATAGGGAGAAGGTTAATGTGATATGAAAATGCCTAATATTTTTGATGGGGTTTTCATCAAACAAGTTCAGGAGTCATATTCGCATATTTCGTCAACTCAATTAACTTTCTTTCAGATAATACGATTTATCAAGATTAACATTTATTAACATTATTTATTAACAGTCAATGTAAATGTCACACGCAGTATTAAGTATTCACAAAGAAGAAGTTAGATAAAAGTTTAACATAAATCTAAAATATTTTCTCTTTACAATAGGGAGAAGGTAATGTGATATGAACAGGCCTAATATTTTAAGTGGGGTTTTTATCAAACAAGTTTAGGAGTCAAAATCGCATTTTATCGTCATCTCAGATTTTCTTTTTGATGATACTATTAATTTAAATTAACATTTAATTACCTTATCTGTTTGATAAAGGAAAATCTTGTAAGCATATACTCTTTCATTTCGTTAATATACATTTTTAATATCAACTTTTAATTGATTTGAACATGTTATATTATGTACAATTTTTGCCCACAAAGCTGAAACATTTTCTTCCTTTATTTATTCTTTCCTTGAAAAGATTGTGATATCATGGTTTATTCTTCACAGATATCATTTGTATCTTCCCACACCGTTATTTATCAATCCCTATGACCTTTAGACTAAGCAATACAGTTCTGAGAAGATATGAACTTTATCAAGAATAATTCATATGATCATAATCGATTCATAAAAAAGACGTAAAGCAATTATTACAACTTAATAATAATAATAAATTACATTTATATAGCGCTTAATACAAAGTTTCTAAGCTCTTAACAAAAATTAAATTAAAGTAATGCTAACCCACAAATTACAACAATATAATACATGATACATAATTATGATAACAAATTCCTAATAACAATCATACAATAATAATAGTAAATATTTACATAACGCTTTATAGTTTTGGGACTCGCGTATTTCATGGAGTAGATTGTTCCAAAGTTGGAGGGCACAGACAGAAAAGGCACGATTTCCATAACGGGTGTGGGTGCGAGGGCCTGGGGCCAGATGAAGATGTGCTGTGGATGATGATCGGAGACGCATAGATGAAGTACGGGTTTTAGGAATGATGAGTGCCGAGAGATATGAGGGAGCAAGTTTGTGAAAGGCCTTGTATGTAAGCATGATAATCTTAAATTTGATACGTTGTTGGAGGGGGAGCCAGTGTAGAGAATGAATGATCGGTGTGATGTGTTCATGTTTTCTTGTACGTGTGATGAGGTGTGCTGCTGTGTTCTGAATATGTTGAAGAGGGGCTAAATGAGAGCTAGGGAGATTGATTCATAGACCATTACTTCACGGCCAACAGTGTAGTATGGACTCTATACAGTGTAGATATCATCGTAGTATCTAAATCAATCAATAATCTAAATCGAGTATCAAGTTCCTTTTTTCTACTGAGTGTTCGGAAATGAAGAAAACAAATTCATGAATTGCATAATCATAGATTAAATCATTACAGTTCACTTTCGGAATTTTCTTATTTCAGAATCGCATATGTGATGCATAGGTATAACTGAATATTGAAATTGTAAACAACGTCGGTTTTAAATTAATTTATAACAATAGCAAAACCACTACTCTTTATTTAGATTAGCTATGAATTCAGTTGTGGACAATACAACTCTGCATTGCATGTAATCAAAGATTGAGATTATATTTTCCATCGATAAGATTCTATCATTCATATAAATAATAATGCTCACTTCATTTTGCTCATAGGAGAGGCTTGTCAATATTGAATTTATATTTTTATCAGACTTGGACAAACAAATTCCGCGTTGAGTGTAAATACAAGTACATCACATGCCCTCGAAACAGAATCGTTTGGTCGTCATATGGTTAAATTACGATGGATAATCATACATGAATAGTCCACTATCAGAATAATGGACACCTTGGAACCTTAAACTTGCATATGAAGATGGAACCAATAAGGATTGGGATAGGCTTATGTGGGCTAACTTTCCGATCACTAGGATGTGTTTTGGCAAAGAAGAAGTTACATAAAGTTTAACATGAATCTAAAATATTTTCTCTCAACAATAGGGAGAAGATGATGAGATATGCACATTTCTAATTTTGTTTAGATGAGTTGATTTATCAAACATGTTTAGGAGTCTTTTTAACACTTTTCTGTTTACTACTTTAGTAATATACAAGATCAATATTTACCCTATACAAGACTCTGACTCTAATGGTCCAGAAGTATATACTCAGTTAGTGTGTTAATATTAAATGTTATATACAATTTAAATTGAGCTTAAGATTTTCTATTATGTACAATGTTGCACGTAAAGTAAGAAATAATTGATCTTTTTCTGAAAAGTGTATTGATCATTACCTATGACTTTTTAACTGAGCAATGTAGTTCCGAGAAGAAATGATCTTCATCTAACAAAAATAATTCAAATGATCATAATCGATTCATAAAATAGACATATATTAGTAATTCCAACTTCATGGGCAACAGCGTAGTATGCATTTTTTAGTTACCTCAAATTTTCTTTTAGATATTTCGATTTATTTCGATTAACATTTATTAACGTTGTCTATATTTAACAGTCCATCCGAAGTGTAGATTCAGTTTGTATATACTCTTTTATTTCGTTAATATACATTTTAATATTAACTTCAATTGAATAGATTAGAAGATGTTATATTATGTACGATTTTGCCCACACGATTAATTAGGATTAACACTTTTCTATATATTTGGTTTAGCTTCCAATGCCAGAAAGAGGCGGAGTGAGTAACTCTTTTATATCAGAAATATACATTTTAATATCAACTTTAAATTAATTAGAAGATGTTATATTATGTACAATTGTGCCCACACGATTAATTAGGGTGAACACTTTTCTATATATTTTGTTTAGCTTCCAATGCCATGTAGATACGAGGTGAGTAACTCTTTTATATCGGAAATATACATTTTAATATCAACTTTAAATTAATTAGAAGATGTTATATTATATACAATGTTACCCATTAAGCTAAATTACTGTCTTACTGCTTAGCCTCTTAATATCAACTTCAATTGAATAGATTAGAAGATGTTATATTATGTACAATTGTGCCAACACGATTAATTAGGGTGAACACTTTTCTAAATATTTTTTTTAGCATCCAATGCCACATAGATACGAAGTGAGTAACTCTTTTATATCGGAAATATACATTTTAATATCAACTTTAAATTAATTAGAAGATGTTATATTAAATACAATGTTTCCCATTAAAGCTAAATTACTGTCTTACTGTTTAGCCTCTTTCTCTGAATTGATTTTGACATCAAAGTTTATTCTTGATAATTATCATTTATATTTTATCAAACGCTTATTGATCAATCTCTATGATTTTTACATTTGGCAATAAAGTTCTGAGAAGATATGAACTTTGTCTATCGCGATTAATTCATATGATCATAATCGATTCATAAAAAAGACGTAAAGCAAGTATTACAACTTCATTGACAACAATGTGGCATTGACTCTATACAGTGTATATATTATTGTAGTATCTATATCAATCAATTATCTAAAATGGGTATACATGTTCCTTATTTCCTCTGAGGGAGAAGGTAATGTGATATGAACAGGCCTAATATTTTAAGTGGGGTTTTTATCAAACAAGTTTAGGAGTCATAATCGCATTTTGTCGTCACCTCAGATTTTATTTTAGATATTACGATTAATTCAAATTAATATGTTTTTACATAAGTTGTTATTACAGCCAAAGTCTACAGTAAGTATATATTATACAACGCCTACTAAGATTCTTGCAACCTCATTGGTCAATTCTTGATCACATGGCATGCGCTAACAGTACCATTGAACGGCATCATTGACGCGGAGTGCAATTTCGTTTGATCCTTTCGCACCATTGCACTTTGACGTCACTAACGATGTACAAAGTATATGGTGAGCTAAGTGATGTCAGAGTGCAATGGTGCGAAAGGATCAAACGAAATTGCACTCCGCGTAACAATAAACATAAAGGTTGGTACGCGCGGCGCATGTTACGCGCGTGGTTTGCTGCCTGGTTAATAGTGCGCGCTCACTATCAGCAATTTCATCAATTGAAAACAAACAAAAAATCGCTGAGATTTAGGCCTAGGAAAACCATTTTTAAGCCCGTTAACGTCCGAGGTGTTGTATAAAACAAATAGTGAATGATCTTTATTCGTGCAATGGAACAATATTTTGCATTCGGTGAAAGATGAGACGCTCCATTCAACTCGGCTGCGCCTCGTTGAATACAGCGTCTCTTATCTTTCACCTCGTGCAAAATCTTGTACCATTGCACTCATGACCATTCACTATTTGTATACTGTTTCATATCGTTAATATACATTTTTAATATCAACTTTTAGTTGATTTGAACATGTTATATTATGTACAATTTTGCCTACAAAGTTGAAACATTTATTCCCTTTATTTACTCTTTCCTTGCAAAGATTGTGACATCATGGTTTATTCTTCACAGATATCATTTGTATTTTCTCACACGTTTATTGATAAATCCCTATGACCTTTAGACTAAGCAATACAGTTCTGAGAAGATATAAACTTTATCAAGAATAATTCATATGACCATAATCGATTCATAAAAAGACGTAAAGCAATTATTACAACTTCACGGCCAACAGTGTAGTATGGACTCTTTACAGTGTATAAATCATCGTAGTATCTAAATCAATCAATAATCTAAATTTGGTATCAAGTTCCTTTTTTCTACTGAGTGTTTGGAAATAACGAAGAAAAATTCATGAATTGCATAATCATAGATTAAATCATCAAAGTTCACTTTCGGAATTTTCTTATTTTAGAATCGCATTTGTGATGCATAGGTATAATTGATTATTGAAATTTGAAACAACTTCGGTTTTAAATTTACATGTAACAATAGCAAAACCACTACTCTTTATTTAGATTAGCTATGAATTCAGTTGTGTACAATACAACTCTGCACTGCATGTAATCAAAGATTGATATTATATATTTCACCGATAAGATTCTATCATTCATATAAATAATAATGCTCACTTCATTTTTCTCATAGGAGAGGCTTGTCAATAATGAATTAATATTTTTATCAGACTTGGACAAATAAATTCCGCGTTGAGTGAAAATGAAAATGAATCACATGCCCTCGAAACAGTATCTTTTGGTCGTCATATGGTTAAATTACGATGAATAATCATACATGTATAGTCCACTATTAGAATCATTGACACATCGGAACCTCAAACTTGCATACGAAGATGGAACTGATAGGGATTGGGATTGGCTAATTAGCGAAAATCTTTTCCAATCACTAACAAGTGTTTTCACATAGAAGAAGTTATATAAAGTTTAACATAAATCTAAAAACATTTTTCCTCTACAATAGGGAGAAGGTAATGTGATATGAAAATAACAAATATTTTAAATGGGGTTTTCATCAAACAAGTTCAGAAGTCATATTCGCATTTTTCGTCAACTCAAACTTTGCATATAGATAATACGATTCATCAAGATCAACATTTATTAACATTATTTATTTTTAACAGTAAATGCAAATGTCACACGCAGTATTAAGTATTCACAAAGAAGAAGTTAGATACAAGTATATTACGATTCATCAAGATGAACATTTATTAACATTATTCATTTGTAACATTCAATGCAAATGTCACACGCAGTATTAAGTATTCACAAAGAAGAAGTTAGATAGAAGTATATACTTTTCATATCGTTAAATTTAAGACATCAACTTGAAATTAATTAGATGATGTTATATTATGAACGATGTTGCCCACAAGCTGAAACATTCTTTTTTCCTTTTTTGCCTATTCCATGACAAGATTGTAACATATTTTTTTTCTCGATAGATATCATTTTATTTTGTCACACGTTTATTGAAGAATCTCTGTGACTCTAACTTTTAGCCATACAGTTCTGAGAAGTAATGAACTTTATCTATCAAGAATAATTCATATGATATTAATCGATTCATAAAAAAGACTTAAAACTATTCATGGACAGTGTAGTATGGACTCTATATACATTATCGTACTATCTATATCAATCAATTTTCTAAAAGGGGTATGAATGCTCCTGTGATGTTTGAAAATGAAGGAGAAAAACTCATGAATTGCATAGCATCAGATTAGATCATCAAAGTTCACTTTCGCAATTTTCTTTTTTCAGAATCTCATTATGATATTTCGATTTTTGTCGAATTGTGATGCATTTGTTACACTTGAATATTGGAATTTGAAACATCGGTTTTCAATTATTATATACAAATCGCAAAGCAATTATTCTCAAGTAAATTGGCAATGAATTCAGTTGTGTAATTTAAAAGTCTGCATGGAAAATAAATAGTGAGACTAATAGTGAGATCAATAGTAATGTTCACTACATTTTGTTCATAGACGAGTCTTCTCACTATTGTATTAATATTTTTATCAAAACTTGGGCGAACATATTCATCGTGGAATGGAAATGAAGATAAATCACATGCCCTCGAATTAGAATATTTTGGAAGTCATATGGTTAAATTATTTTGAATAAGCATTCATGAATAGTCCACTTTTGGAATCATTGACACATTGCATTCTCAAACTTGCATATGAAGATGGAAATGATAGGGATTGGGAATGGCTAAATAGCGCAAAATTTTGCAAAGACCAAATTATATAAGGTTTAACATAAATCTAAAATATTTTCCCTCGATTAAAAGGCTAAGTTTATCGTCGCATATATAAATGCGACTATAAGATAAAGTTATTTTTTAAAAGTTTATTCATCAAACAAGTTCAGGAGTCATTCCGTATTTTTGTCACCTCTTATTCTTTTGTAAATATTAAGCTAAATTAAGAATAACATGTATTATCATTTACTCTTAACAGCTCTGTCTCGAAAATGAATCAGTAAGTATGTACTCAGTTATAGTGTTAATATAAAGTTCGATATCCATTTTAATTGATTAGTACACACTCTAATACGTTCAAAGTTGCCAATAAAGTTTGAACCTTTGTTTTTGCCTGTTTTCCTTAATGAATTGTGACATCATGGTTTTAAACATCATTATACGACGGGTTCTAGAATCTAATCAATTCGATTGGCCAATTGACATCGCGTGGCCGTGCAATTTGTTCCCACCGTGCAAAACGTATCCCATCAAAAAATGATAACAAATGCTCGACGGATATCTACCGATATCGCTTTTGAGTAATTCAGCCACAGTTAATTTGTGCATAATTTTCAAGTGCGTACAACTTTGGTCGAGATCTAGCTGTATCTAGCTCCAGTTAGCATTATTCAACTTAGATCTAGATCTAATATCTATCTACACTCTAGATCTAGATCTAATATTTATCTATACTCTAGATCTAGACTATACAGTGCGTCCCAGAAAAAACGAAACCAAGAAGTATCGATGTTTTATAAAGTTATTTTTTAAAAGTTATTCATCAAACAAGTTCAGGAGTCATTCCGTATTTTTGTCACCTCTTATTCTTTTGTAAATATTAAGATAAATTAAGAATAACATGTATTATCATTTACTCTTAACAGCTCTGTCTCGAAGATGAATCAGTATGTACTCAGTTATAGTGTTAATATAAAGTTCGATATCCATTTTAATTGATTAGTACACACTCTAATACGTTCAAAGTTGCCAATAAAGTTTGAACCTTTGTTTTTGCCTGTTTTCCTTAATGAATTGTGACATCATGGTTTTAAACATCATTATACGACGGGTTCTAGAATCTAATCAATTCGATTGGCCAATTGACATCGCGTGGCCGTGCAATTTTTTCCCACCGTTCAAAACGTATCCCATCAAAAAATGATAACAAATGCTCGACGGATATCTACCGATATCGCTTTTGAGTAATTGAGCCACAGTTAATTTGTGCATAATTTTCAAGTGCGTACAACTTTGGTCGAGATCTATCTGTATCTAGCTCCAGTTAGCATTATTCAACTTAGATCTAGATCTAATATCTATCTACACTCTAGATCTAGATCTAATATTTATCTATACTCTAGATCTAGACTATATTGTAAGCCTGTATTGTCGACCCGTCTTATAAAACAAATAATGCACTGTTTCGCTCGTGTGTAAGGGCAGTTCAAGTGCACTCAGGTTGGTCAGTGCGATATCGATAATACACATGCCCTTGCGGCGCGTGCATTATTACAATGGACACTGACCAAACTTTGTGCACTGACCCAGCCCTAACACGCTTGCAACAGTGCATATGTGAATATTAATATTTTATAACACGTGTTTTGGTCATTCTCTATGACTCTAACATTTAGCAATACAGTTCTGAGAATATATGAACTTTATATATATGATACTAATCGATTCATACAAAGACGAAAAACAATTTTCCCAACTTTATAGGCAACAGTTTAATCTAGACTCTATACAGTGTATACATTATCGTAGGATCTACATTATATCAATCGATATTCTAAAAGGGATATAAATGTTCCTGTGATGTTTGAAAATAAGGAGAAAAAGATATAAATGACAAAAAAATGCAAAGCCACTATTCTTACGTGAATTAGCCATGCATTCAGTTGTGTACCATAACATTCTACACGTAATATAAATATTGAGAGTACAGTTTCCATCGATGTGATTCTATCACTTAGATCAATAGTCATGTTCACTATATTTTGCTCGTAGGAGAATCTCGTCAATATTTTATTAATACTTTTTATCAGAGAAAGGGGATACAATTTCCGCGTCGAGTGTAAATGAAAAAATGCACATGCCCTCGAAACATATATTTGTGGTTGCCACGTGGCTAATTCATTGTGAATAATCATACATGAGTAGTCCAGTATTGGAATCATTGACACAGTCTAACCTCAAACTTGCATGTAAAGATTAAGATAACAGGGATGGGGATTGGCGAATTAGATTAATTAAGATGTTCCGTTTAATTAAGATTAACATTTATACAAATATTTTTTCCTTCACAGATGCGTGGACCTTGGGAGGAGGTAAGTATGTAGGCTATACTTCTTTATATCGTTAATATAAAATCTAATTGCAACTTTTAATCGATTTTTTTTTCTTCCAAATTCGTGAGAAAATATTTAGCGACGAATCACCCTACCCTCCACCCTTGCGCCAGGTGGAGGGGGCTAGTCTTCTTTTCTATTTAAAAAAGGTTAAATTTTTCCTGTTTTGGGGGGAAAGGAGCCCCCCTTCCCCCGTGATATGCTCATGCCTCATGTTTCAAGTTGTTTTTTATACATCAAACAAGTTCAGGAGTCATATTCGTATTTTTCGTCAACTCAAACTTTGCTTTTAGATAATAAGATTCATCAAGATTAACATTTATTAACATTATTTATTTTTAACAGTCAATGCAAATGTCACACGCAGTATTAAGTATTCACAAAGAAGAAGTTAGATAAAAATTTAACATGAATCTAAGATATTTTCTCTCTACAATAGGAAGAAAGTAATGTGATATGAACAGGCCTAATATTTTAAGTGGGGTTTTTATCAAACAAGTTTAGGAGTCATAATCGCATTTTGTCGTCACCTCAGATTTTCTTTTTGATATTACGATTAATTTAAATTAACAAATATTTACATTATTTGTTTATTACAGCCAATGGAAGTAAGTATATATTCTTTCATATCGTTAATATACATTTTTAATATCAACTTGAAATTGATTAGAAGATGCTATATTATGAACGATGTTGCCCACAAGCTGAAACATTGTTTTCCTTTTTTGCCTCTTCCATGAAAAGATTGTGACACCATTTCTTTTTCTCGATAGATATCATTTTTATTTTATCACACGTTTATTGATGAATCTCTATGACTCTTACATTAGGCCATACAGTTGTTGGAAGTTAGATACAAGTTTAACATGAATCTAAAATATTTTCTCTCTACAATAGGGAGAAGGTAATGTGATATGAACAGGCCTAATATTTTAAGTAGGGCTTTTATCAAACAAGTTTAGGAGTCATAATCGCATTTTGTCGTCACATCAGATTTTCTTTTTGATATTACGATTAATTCAAATTAACATATATTAACGTTATCTGTTTATTAAAGGAAATGCAAATGCCAGTAAGTATATACTCTTTCATATCGTTAATATACATTTTGAATATCAATTTTAGATTAATTAGAAAATGTTATATTATATATACAATGTTTCCCATTAAGCTAAATCAATGTCTTCCTGTTGTGCCTCTTTCTCTGAATTGATTTTGACATCAAAGTTTATCCTTGATAATTATCATTTATATTTTACTAAATGCTTATTGATCAATCTCTATGATTTTAACATTAGGCAATAAAGTTCTGAGAAGATATGAACTTTGTCTATCAAGAATAGTATATATGATCATAATCGATTCTGAAAAAAGACGTAATATAATTATTCCAAATTCATGTAGTGTGGACTGTCAAGAATCAATAATATTATCAAGATGACTTCATCATGTTCATGAACAGACTTAAAACTATTATTCCAAGTTCATAGGTAACGATTTAGTATCAACTGTATACAGTGTGAATATTATCGTAGTATATATACAATCAATAGTTTAAAAGGGGTATAACATATTTTGATTTTCCACTAGTTGTTTGGAAATAAAGAAGAAAAAGTTATAAATTGCGTCATCATAGATTAGATCATCAAAGTTCACTTTCGGAACATTCATATTTTAGAATGTCTATTGTTGATGCCCAAGTATAACTAAATATTGGAATTTGAAACATCATCGGTTTTAAGTCATAACAAAACAATCGACAATCCACACTTCTTTCATAAATAAACCATGATTCAGTTGTGTACTATTAAAGTCTGCATGTAATACAAAGACTGAGAATACATTTTCCGTGGATGTGATTCTATAATTTAGATTTATACTAATGTTCACTACAATTTTCTAATAGGAGAGTCTTGTCAATATTGTATTAATATTTTCATCAGACTTGGGCTAACACATTCCGCGTGGAGTGTAAATGAAATTAAATCACACGCCCTCGAAACAGAATTATTTGGTGGTCATATGGTTAATTATTTTAAACAATCATACATGTATAGTCCACTATTAGGATCATTGACACATTGGAACCTCAAACTTGCATACGAAGATGGAATCGATAGGGATTGGGATAGGCTAATTAGGGCAAACTTTCCGATCACTAGCACATTTTGGCAAAGAAGAAGTTTATATATAAAGTTTAACATGAATCTAAAATATGTTTTCTCTACAATAGGGAGCAGATACTGAGATATGAACATTCCTAATTTTGTTAGATGAGTTTATTTATCAAACATGTTTAGGAGTCAACACTTTTCTGCTTACTACTTTAGTAATATTTCAGGTCAACATTTACTCTATACAAGACTCTGAATCTAATGGTCCAGAAGTATATACTCAGTTAGTGTGTTAATATTAAATGTTATACACAATTTAAAGGTATAACAAAGTTTTGGTAAATTTTGAAAATTGGCTGGATAGTGATTATTTACAATTTTGATATATCTGGATGCCCCTATGGATGTATTATAAGCACTACAAAAATTAGCTCCTAAAGCACTTCTGCTTTCGAGAAAAATTGAATCTACAAATTTACCGGTGCTCCCGGTAAATTTTGATTAATTTCAAATAGCGCCTACGACCATACGATGGTAGCTGCGACCATGAAAATCCCAGAATATGTAGTTGTGATATATATATTCCAAACGGTAATAACAAATCGGTCGATTTTATTCAAAGAACATTGTTTCATAGTTAAATTAATATATTGACCTTGAGAGGGCGCTATACAACATAAATATTTTATTATTTACAATTTCATCACTTTAGACTCGATTTCAACTGCGACAACGATCACTGAATATTGTAGGATCGCATATGCTTCCAATATGTTCATTTGAACCAAATTCATGACCCCATACCAAAACTTTGTATTACCTTTAAATTGAGCTTAAGATGTTTTATTATGTACAATGTTGCCCGTAAAGTAAGAAATAAATTGATCCTTTTCTGACAATTTAATTGATTATTACCTATGACTTTTTAACTGAGCAATGTAGTTCCGAGAAGAAATGATCTTCATCTATCAAAAATAATTCAAATGATCATAATCGATTCATAAAAAAGACGTAAAGTAGTAATTCCAACTTCATGGGTAAAAGGGGTATACATGTTCCTTATTTCCACTGAGTGTTTGGAAATGAAGAAGAATAAGTCAAAAATTGCGTAATCAAAGATTAAATCATCAAAGTTATTCGAATTTTCTTATTTCAGAATCACATTGTGATAATTTGATTCATGTTCATTTGTGATACACAGACATAACTAAATACTGGAATTTGAAACATCAGCGGTTTTCAGTCACAACAAAACAATCGCAAAGCCACTATTCTTTCATAAATAAGAGTATATTGAGTATATTGAGAGTATATTTTCCGTGGATGTGATTATATCATTTAGATTTATACTAATGTTCACTACATTTTGCTTATAGGGGAGTCTTGTCACTATTGTATCAACATTTTATCAGACTTGGGCGAACAAATTCTGTGTGAAGTGTAAATGAAAATTCGAAAATCACATGCACTCGAAACAGACAGCTTTTGAGGTCATGTGATTTAATCATTCTAAAAAATCATACATGAATATTCCACTAGTAGAATCATTAACATGTACAGACCTAGAAACTGCATACACAGATTTAAATGGTAAGGATTGAATTTTGCGAAACAGCTACAGACTTTTCCGATCACTAAGGTATATTAATCTTACATATTGTCTCTCTACTATAGGGAGGAGATAATGTGATATACACACGCCTCATGATTTAAGTGGTGTTTATTCATCAAACAAGTTCTGGGACCCGTTTCACAAAGCCTTTTTACTATGACGAAAGACAGAAATCAATGACAACTCTGCTGATAAGCAATCAAAAGCAAGGATTTCACTAGCTTATAACAAAACTGTCCTTTGTCAATGATGACAATTTGTTATGAGATGTGGCCCAGGAGTCATATTTTTTTTTTCGTCACCTCAAAGTTTTCTTTTATATATTACGATTTATTAAGATTAACAGTTTACGTTATTCATTTTTAACAGTCCAACTATGTGTATGAAGTAAGTATATACTATTTTGTATCGTAAATATACAACTTTTAATATCAACTTTAAATTTAATTGAAAATGTTATATTATGTACAATTTGCCACTATAAGAACCACTGACACATTATCAAACTCTAACTTGCATATAAAGATGCAACTGATAGGGATTCGGATTGGCGAATTAGCGCAAAGTTTTCAAATCACTAGGCAATGATTTCGCGAAAACCAAGTTATATAAAGATTAACATGAATCTAATTTTGTTCTCTCTTTCATAAGTCGGAATGTATATGCATTATGTTTTAATTTTAGTTTATCTATCAAACAAGTATAGGAGCAATTTTAGCATTTGTCGTCAACTCTTATTCTTCTAAAGACGTTCATAAGATTAAACACATTTATCAATAATTTACTCTTAACGGGACTGAGGCTTTGTTGGTTCAGTATGTATATACTCAGTGAGTAAATATTAAATTTAATATCAATTCAAATGGAGTAGAAAATAGTGTATTGTGTACAATGTCGCCCGTACATAAAGAAACAAACAATTGCCCCTTTTCCTGAATAAACCGTGACTTGACGGTCTATTCTTGATAGATAACGTTTATATTTGTTCACAAGTTTATTGATAATTTTTCCCGACTTTTACATTCAGCAATACAGCTGTATATAGCAGTCTTTTGCCATTCTTCTTTTTATATCTAAAAAGGGTTGGATTTACCTGTGTTTGGGCCAGGAGAGGGTGCTGCAAGCATGCATCACGTGTACGGTAGCTAGCTTTACGCGCAAATTATACACATGCTGCACGTTGCTGCATGTAGCTCAACATTCTAGGGCCAATGAACAGGAATGGTGGTGTGTGAATAATATGATAAAATCACATGCCCTCCAAACAGAACTCCTTGCGGTCATTCTGAATAATTCATACATAAATAGTCCAGTGTTAGAATCATTTACATATTCGGCAGTCCAAATTGCACATACAAATGGAAAAGATAGGAGATTTGGGATTTGCGAATTACCTACAAACTTTTTCAATTACTAACAATTTCTTTAAGCTACAGTCCCATATACGTCCCGGACCGTCCCGGACCATCCCGGACCCCATCCGGGGTGATCCGGGATTCGGCCCGTGTTGACACCGTGTTGGCACCGGGGTGGTCCTGGATGGTCCTGGATGGTCCTGGATGGTCCTGGGCGGTCCGGAAGTCGACCCCGGATGTTTTTGACGGTCAAAAACTGCCGGGGTGGTCCGGGACGGTCTGGGACAATAGTTTGATCCGGGGTGATCCGTGTAGCCAACGTGCTGGATCCTGGGTCATCCGTAGTGGCGCCGGGGCGGTCCGTGTTGATCCGTGGCAGTCCGGGAGTGAGTTATTGACCCCGGATCACCCCGGCGCCCCTACGGATGATCCCGGACCCAGCACGGTGGCGACACGGATGATCCGGGGCTCTGCCGGGGCGATCTGTGTTGGCACCGGGGCGTTCCGGGATGATCCGTGTTGGCACCGTGTTGGCACCGGGGTAGTCCGGGACGGTCCGTGGCGGCTCCGTGCTGGGTCTGGAATGATCTGTACTGCTGCCGGGGCTATGCCCGGACGGTCCGGGGCGGTCCGTAGTGGTACCGTGTTGGGTCCGGGGTCATCCGTAGTGGCGCCGGGGCGGTCCGTGTTGATCCGTGGCAGTCCGGGAGTGAGTTATTGACCTCGGATCACCCCGGCGCCCCTACGGATGATCCCGGACCCAGCACGGTGGCGACACGGATGATCCGGGGCTCTGCCGGGGCGATCCGTGTTGGCACCGGGGCGTTCCGGGATGATCCGTGTTGGCACCGTGTTGGCACCGGGGTGGTCCGGGACGGTCCGTGGCGGCTCCGTGCTGGGTCTGGAATGATCTGTACTGCTGCCGGGGCTATGCCCGGACGGTCCGGGGCGGTCCGTAGTGGTACCGTGTTGGGTCCGGGGAGACGGTCGGCGGTTGCGATTTTTTGAACAAAACATCCCGGACCATCCCGGATCACCCCAGACCATGGTCCGGGATGGTCCGGAGTGGTCCGTGCTCGTCCGTGCTGGTCCGGCTTTATATGGGACTGGGGCTTTACCAAAGACTGTGTTACATACAGATTAACATTTAACTTTTATATTTCCACTCTACAATAGGGAGGATTTTATGAAATGTGCACATGCCTCATTTTTTAATTTGTGTTCATTCATTGAACAAGTTTCGGAATAATTTCCGCATTTTTCGTCAACTCTAATCATCTTAATATATAACTACTACTTTAGGCTAACGATTGTTTAAATTATATATTCTTAACAGTCCACGCGAAGGCAACGTCCAGTGAGTATATCCTCTCTGATATCTTTGATATATATTTCAGTTTCAACATTTGATTGAGTAGAGGAAATTATAGTATGTACAATGACTCCTATGAAGCTGATTTTGTTTTCTTTTTTGGGCCTCTTTTCCTGAATTGATTTTCACATCATGGTCTAATCTTGATAGATAACTTTTTATTTTCTCTCACAAGTTGTTTGATATATTTATCTCACTTGTACATTGAGCAATACATATCAGAGTGGGCATAGGCGCCGGAAGGTGGGGGGGGGGGCAGGGGGGCAGATGCCCCCCCCCCAATCAAAAAGTTGGGGGGGGGGGCAAAACGCATTTTTGCCCCCCAAAAACGCCCCCTCCCCTCAAAAAAAAAAAAAGCAGTAAAGGAGTAAACCTGGTTTGTATTTTTAACCCAAAAGAACATAACAATAATAAAAACCTGAATTAAATCACATATACAATTCCATTCAAAGAAAAGGAAAGTACACAGGAATTAAATTTCATAAACATTGCGCATGCCACCAATACGATATTTATCAATGGAGGTCTTTATAATAGCGATACGCGCATATCGTGGACATATTGTGCGAGAATGGGAAAGCGTGTCTGTTTTTTTGTTATAGGGGTGAGAAGACATGAGCCCCTGAACGCTGGCGAACTGATGGGGGTGTATTTCTTATTCGATACCAGTGATTTACAAATGTTGCTGTTATGACATGATTTTCCGGTATTTTTTCTCCAATTTTTGGAAGTCATACCTTTTTATGCGTTTGTTAGAAAATAAGAAATTCCCGAATTACAGTCGGGCGAAAAATACGCTTATTTAGAAGCCTTTATGTCATGGTCTGCAAAGTGGCTGGGCTCCAGCCCCCCCCCCCCTCCACCCCCCCCCCACCTCACTTTTTGAGTATGTTAAAAAGAAAAAGAAAAAAAGACGGAGACAAAAAATAAGTGACCTGCCAATGTCACAAATAAGGTTTAAAACGTGCTCATCTGACCGTTATTGAAAATGCCTAAAGCCCCAGAGCTTACGGGGGCTCCGCCCCCGAGAACCCCACCAAGGGCCCTAAGGCGGGCTCCTGGATGCCCATCTGACCGTAATTAAATACCTAAAACCCCTAAGCCTTGGGAGCTCTGCCCCCTGGACCCAACCAAGGGCCTTAAAGAGGGCCCCTGGATGCTCATCTGACCGTAAGGAAATACCCAAAACCTCTGAGCTTCCGGGGGCTCTGCCCCCTGGACCCCACCAAGGACCCTAAGGCGGGCCCCTGGATGCTCATCTGACCGTAATTAAATACCCAAAATCCCTGAGCTTCCGGGGGGCTCTGCCCCCTGGACCCCACCAAGGGCCCTAAGGCGGGCCCCTGGATGCTCATCTGACCGTAATTAAATACCTAAAACCCCTGAGCTTCCGGGGGCTCTGCCCCCTGGACCCAACCAAGGGCCTTAAAAAGGGCCCCTGGATGCTCATCTAACCTTAATTAAATATCTAAAACCCCAGAGCTTCCGGGGGCTCAGCCCCTTGACCCCCTGCCGAGGCTCATGCCCTGGACCCCACGCCAATTTACGCTCTACCTGATCGTTAATACTCCACTTTGAAAAACGTTCCGCGGGACCTGCATGTAACGTGTAAGAATTGGTGGTGATGCAGATTTTTCGTCTGCCCCCCCCCCTTCCGAACGTTTTTTCTCATTACGTCACTACCCCTGGAAGGTGAGCCCCCTGGAATGTTTGCCCCCCCCCCCCCCCCCATCCCAAACTGCTTCCGGCGCGCCTGAGAGTGGGTATGAACGTTATTTATCAAAAATAAATCATATTAACACAAGCACTTTATCACTTTCATGAAAAGACGTTAAAGAACTATTCCAACTACATGGGCAACACAATTTAAAATACACTCTATACAGTGTTATGGTCGTAGTATCCATATCAATCAAAAATCTGAAAGTTTGTAAATGATTCTGTTTCAACTGGATAATTGGACGCAAAGGAGAATAATTCGATAATTTTTGGAATGATAATGAACAAAATAAACAAGGTTAACTTTCGGGTTATCCTTATTTCAGAATTGCACAATAAATATGTGGTTAATGTCGAGATGTCTTACATTGGGTTTACTGAATATTGGAATTTGAAACTCGATCGGCTCCCGATTATCATAATATAATTACAAAGCCACTATTATTATGTACATGCGCCAATGATTTAGTTGTTGTACTATAAAATTCTGCACGCAATGCAAATAATAACAGGGCATTTTCAATGACATGTTTCTATGATTCAGATCTTTAATAAATTTCACTTCAATTTTTTCATAGGCGAGTCTTGTCACTATTGTATTAACCCTGTTATCAGTCGTAGGCGAACCATCCCTTCGTAGATTGTTAATGAAAGAAAATCACATGCCCTCCAAAAAAATCTTTTTGATGGTCACGTGACTAAATAATTCTGAATAATCATACAAAGTAAAATAATAAAATAATTGACATACTCGGATTTCATACTTGCATATCAAAATGGAAATGATAGAGGATTTGGTTTTGCAAATTAGATACATACTGTTTCAATCACTAACAGTCGTTTTCCCAAAGACTATGTTACATAAAGATTAACATTTATCTTAAATAATTTCACTCTACAATAGGTAGGAGATTATGTAGAATGATTATGCCTCATGTTTTAAGTTGATTTAATACATCAAACAAGATAAGGAGTCATATTCGCATTTTTCGTCAATTCCGATTTTAGTTAAAAAGTTACGTTTAATTAAGATTAAAAATTATCAAAACATTTTTTCCTTCACAGAAATGGTTATTTAATAGGAAGGTAAGTATATATACTTCTTTATATCGTTAATATAAAATCTAATAGCAAATTTGAATCGATTTGTGTCTTCTTCCAAATTCGTGAAATTTTTTTTAGCGCCTTATCTAAACCCTACCCTCCACCCTTGCGCCAGGGGAAATGGGCAAGTCTTCTTTTTTATTTAAAAAAAGGTTAAATTTAATTGTTGTTTGGCCAGGGGAGCCCCCTTCCCCCCCCCCCCCCCCATGTATCCGCCACCGGCTGCAAGCATGCATCACGCGTACGGTAGCTAGCTTTACGCGCAAATTATACACATGCTGCACGTTGCTGCATGTGGCTCAACATTCTAGGGCCAATGAACTGGACTGATGGTGTGTGAATAATATGATAAAATCACATGCCCTCCAAACAGAACTCCTTGCGGTCATGTGAATAAATCATTCTGAATAATTCATACATAAAGAGTCCAGTGTTAGAATCATTTACATATTCGGCAGTCAAACTTGCACATAAAAATGGACATGATAGGAAATTTGGGATTGGCGAATTACCTTCAAACTTTTTCAATTACTAACAATTTCTTTACCAAAGACTGTGTTACATACAGATTAACATTTAACTTTTATATTTCCACTCTACAATAGGGAGGATTTCATGTAATGTGCACATGCCTCATGTTTTAATTTGTGTTCATTCATTGAACAAGTTTCGGAATAATTTCTGCATTTTTCGTCAACTCTAATCATCTTAATAACTACTACTTTAGGCTAACGATTGTTTAAATTATATATTCTTAACAGTCCACGCGAAGGCAACGTCCAGTGAGTATATCCTCTCTGATATCTTTGATATATATTTCAATTTCAACATTTGATTGAGTAGAGGAAATTATAGTATGTACAATGACTCCTATGAAGCTGATTTTGTTTTCTTTTTTTGGCCTCTTTTCCTGAATTGATTTTCACATCATGGTCTAATCTTGATAGATAACTTTTTATTTTTTCTCACAAGTTGTTTGATGAATTTATCTCACTTGTACATTGAGCAATACATATCAAAGTGGGTATGAACGTTATTTATCAAAAATAAATCATATTAACACAAGCACTTTATCACTTTCATGAAAAGACGTTAAAGAACTATTCCAACTACATGGGCAACACAATTTAAAATACACTCTATACAGTGTTATGGTCGTAGTATCCATATCAATCAAAAATCTGAAAGTTTGTAAATGATTCTGTTTCAACTGGATAATTGGACGCAAAGGAGAATAATTCGATAATTTTTTGCATGATAATGAACAAAATAAACAAGGTTAACTTTCGGGTTATCCTTATTCCAGAATTGCACAATAAATATGTGGTTAATGTCGAGATGTCTTACATTGGGTTTACTGAATATTGGAATTTGAAACTCGATTGGCTCCCGATTATCATAATATAATTACAAAGCCACTATTATTATGTACATGCGCCAATGATTTAGTTGTTGTACTATAAAATTCTGCACGCAATGCAAATAATAACAGGGCATTTTCAATGACATGTTTCTATGATTCAGATCTTTAATAAATTTCACTTCATTTTTTCATAGGAGAGTCTTGTCACTATTGTATTAACCCTGTTATCAGTCGTAGGCGAACCATCCCTTCGTAGAGTGTTAATGAAAGAAAATCACATGCCCTCCAAACAAATCTCTTTGATGGTCACGTGACTTAATAATTCTGAATAATCATACAAAGTAAATAATAAAATCATTGACATACTCGGATTTCATACTTGCATATCAAAATGGAAATGGTAGAGCATTTGATTTTTCAAATTAGATACATACTGTTTCAATCACTAACAATTGTTTTCCCAAAGACTATGTTACATAAAGAGTAACATTTATCTTAAATAATTTCACTCTACAATAGGTAGGAGATTATGTAGTATGCTTATGCCTCATGTTTTAAGTTGATTTAATACATCAAACAAGATAATGAGTCATATTCGCATTTTTCGTCAACTCCGATTTTAATTAAAAAGTTACGTTTAATTAAGATTAAAAATTATCAAAACATTTTTTCCTTCACAGAAATGGTTATTTAATAGGAAGGTAAGTATATATACTTCTTTATATCGTTAATATAAAATCTAATAGCAAATTTGAATCGATTTGTGTCTTCTTCCAAATTCGTGAAAAAAAATATTTAGCGCCTTATCTAAACCCTACCCTCCACCCTTGCTCCAGGGGGAGGGGCTATTTTTTGTTGATGTATGTTAAATTTCCCTGTTTTTTGGGCCAGGGGAGCCCCCCCCCCCCCCCCCTCCCCATGGATCGGCCACTGGCTACAAGCATGCATTATCTGTACAGTAGCTAGCTTTACGCGCAAATTATACACATGCTGCACATTGCTGCATGGGGCTCAATTTCTAGGGCCAACGCACTCCGCGTGGTGTGTGAATAAAATGATAAAATCACATGCCCTCCACACAGAACTCATTGCGGTCATGTGACTGAATCATTTTGAATAATTCATACATTAATAGTCCAGTGTTAAAATCATTTACATAATTATTCGGCACTCAAACTTGCACATCAAAATGGAAATAAAAATAATAATAATAATAATAGGCATTTATATAGCGGCGTCTATCTAGATACTTCTATTCCGAGGCGCATTTATTATTACCCCGGCTTTTATACAGCACTCCAGCATTTCTAGGAATTAATTATTGCCAGGTACCCATTTACATCACCTGGGTTGAGTGTGGCAAATGCAAATCAATGTCTTGTCATGATTAGGATAGGCGAATTACCTGCAGACTTTTTCAATCACCAACAAATATTTCCCCCAAACACTATGTTACATACTGATTGACATTTATTTTACATATTTTCACTCTACAATGGGGAAGAATTTATGTAATGTGCACATGCCTCATATTATAATTTGTGTTCATTCATTGAACAAGTTTCGGAATAATTTCGGCATTTTTCGTCAACTCTAATTATCTTAATATATAACGACTACTTTAGGCTAACGATTGTATAAATTATATATTCTTAACAGTCCGCGCCAAGGCAACGTCAAGTGAGTATATCCTCTCTTATATCGTTGACATATATTCAATTTCAACATTAGATTGAGTAGAAGAAATTATAGTATGTATAATGACTCCTATGAAGCTGAATCATTTTCTTCTTTTTTGGCCTCTCTTCATGAATTGATTTTTACATCATGGTTAATTCTTGATAGATAACTTTCATATTTTCTCACAAGTCTTTTGATGCATTTATTTCACTTGTACATTGAGCAATACATATGAGAGTGGATATGAACGTTACCTATCAATGATAAATCATATTAACACAATCACTTAATTACTTTCATGAACAGACGTTAAACAATTATT
The DNA here is from genome assembly GCA_035222895.1 of Strongylocentrotus droebachiensis. Taxonomy (NCBI): domain Eukaryota; kingdom Metazoa; phylum Echinodermata; class Echinoidea; order Camarodonta; family Strongylocentrotidae; genus Strongylocentrotus; species Strongylocentrotus droebachiensis. The sequence goes on from JAVYIG010008468.1 coordinate 53,717, forward strand.
CCAAATACATGGGCAACACAGTTTAATATAAACTCTATACAGTGTATATATGGTCGTAGTATCCATATCAATTAAAATGTTGAAGGTTTGTAAAGCCTTCTATTTCAACTGGATAATTGGAAGTGAAGGAAAACAATTCGTAATAGATGAAACTAACAAAGTTCCCTTTCGGGATATCCTTATTTCAGAATAGCACAATCAATATGTGTTTAATGTCGATACGTGATACATTGGGTTCACTGAATATTATTTGTCTGCGGTACGATTGTATAGCAGGCAAATGTTGTTTGTATCGTTAATGAATGCATACTTGTGTTGGGTCCGGGGCTCTGCCCCGATGGAATGTAATTTGTATAGGCAGCTCGTACAGGTGTGCGAGCTAATTCTGCCACGGAGACCAGAACGTGGCATGAATTCGTGTGTAATTGAATCAGTCTAGCTTGAACTTTCAACGAGACAACTTTTATTTACAATACAAGAGCGTTGTGTCATGTAGTGTTACGACATGACTGTGTTTGAATAAGGTTTTTCAGATTTGTATGCTCGTTGAGTTTTACCTCTGGTTTTTTTATCCTGGACCATTAACGGTCCGGTTTCCAGTGAAGGAAACGAGAAGAAATGTTTGTTAAACATCAATACTGAATAAACGGCAGGCTCACAGTAGTCGTTGTCAGGCTATCCCACAATAATTGAAGTGTATTATTGATTTATTTGTATGTATTGGGAGTCAAGAGGGATGACAGACGAAATAATATATGTGAAATTATAGGACAGACTACTGGAATATGAGACTTAATCGGCTTTTAATTTTCATAATAGAATTACAAAGCCACTATTTATATGACGTACATGATCAAATGATTAAACTGTTTTACAAAAAAAATCTGCACGCAATGAAGATAATAAAAGGACATTTTCAAGTACAAGATTCTATGATTCAGATCAATAATAATGTTCACTTCATTTTGCCCGTAGAAGGGTCATTTTAACCCTGTTATCAGTATTAGGCGAATAATCTCTTCGTAGAATGTCAACGAAAGGAGAATCACATGCCCTCCAAACAGAACTCCTTGCGGTCACGTGACTGAACATTTTGAATACTCATACATAAATAGTCCAGTGTTAGGATCATTGGCATATTCGGATTTCAAACTTGCATATAAAAATGAAAATGATAGATGATAATTATTGGCGAACTAGATACATACTTTTTCAATCACTAACAAATGTTTTCAAAAAGTCTATGTGATAAAGATTGAAGGTAATACAAAGTTTTGGTATGGGGTCATGAATTTTGTTCAAAAAAACATATTGGAAGCATATGCTATCCTACAACATTCCGTGATCGGTGTCGCGGTTGAATTCGAGTCTAAAGTTATGAAATTGTAAATAATAAACCCTGTATGTTGTATAGCTCCCTTTGAAGGCCAATATATTAATTAAGCTATGGAACAATGATTATTGATTTAAATCGACCGATTACTTATTCCCGTTTGGAAATTATATAGTACAACTACATATTCTGAGATTTTCATGGTCGCAGCTACCATTGTACGGCCGTAGGCGCTATTTGAAATTTATCAAAATTTACCGGGAGCACCGGTAAATTTGTATATTCAATTTTTCTCGAAAGCAGAAGTGTTTTAGGAGCTAAATTTTCTCATGCTTATAATATATCCACAGGGGCATCCAAATATATCAAAATTGTAAAGAATCCCTATCCACCCAATTTTCAACATTTCCCACAACTTTGTATTACCTTTAAACATTAACCTTACATATTTCTCTCTACAATAGGGAGGAGATTATGTGATGTGCATATGCCTCATACGTTAAGTTGTGTTCATTCATTGAACAAGTTTAGGAGATCTATTTAGCGTTATTTATTTATTTATTTATTTCTAATCTTTTGTCAGGGTAGCCCATTTACCAATAAGTAGTGGTCTTCCATGGGGCCCTGAATAAACATGAACATATTTACATCAAAAAGCATAATGTTTATACAAAACATTTAAAATATCGTCACCTCAAAATCTCTTTAAGATTTTACGATTAACTGGCATTAACATTTATTTCATTAATTTGTTCTTAAAAGCGCTTCGCTGAATTTGTAAGTCAATTTTCTTTCATATCTTTAATATACATGTTGATATTAACTTTAAATTGATAAGAAAATGTTATATTATGTACAATGTTATCCATAAAGCTGAAACCTTTTTCTCTTTTTTTTTGGCCTCTTTTCCTAAATCAATTGTGGCATCGTAGTTTATTCTCGATGGATAAAGTATCTTCTCACAAGTTATTTGAAATATCATTATGACTTTTACATTGAGCAATACAGATCAGAGCGGGTATGAACGCTCCCTATCAATAATAAATCATATCATCACAACTACTACATCACTTTAATGAAATTACCATTTTTGACAACTTTTAGATTACTTGTTTATATTTTGTTGTTCTTTTATAATATTCCTCTATTGTATCGATGTTTTTGTCTATGTCTTGAGCCATAATGCATGGCCGTACAAAGGATTTGTTTATGTTGGGGACCGGGGGGACATTCAATGAATTATTTATAATTTATTGCATTGTCTTTGTTTGTTTTTTATTTGTGGGAACTGCCCCCTCACTAGCGGCCGCTGCGTACAGTCATGGTTCATTGGCAAAGCAATGGCCTCGTAACTGTAAGGCCCCACGATCAAAACCGTGTCGATGTGTCATATTAGTGCCCTTTTGTGGGGAATTAATCCTCATTACTGTCATTTAAGGGCGTAGGTCTCCTAGTTGATAAGCATAGTAGCATACACATGCTTTAGCAGTAACGCAAAACAAACACTGGCAAATTATTATTCAATACAATGTGAGAATGTATACTGTTTTCTAGATATATTAGGAATAAATCATTGTCAAAATAATTCCATAAATTAGGGTAAACTGAAAAAATATTCCAACTATATGAGCGACAGTGTACAATGTTGCCAAAAAAAAATGAAACATTCTCTTCCTTTTGTTACTCTTTCCCTGAATAGATTGTGACGTCATGGTTTATTCTTGATAGACATCACTTATATTGATCAATCCCTATGACTTTTACTAAGCAATACAGTCTAGAAAGATATGAACTTTATCAAGAATAATTAATATGATCATAATCGATTCATAACAAGACGTAATAAAATTATTCCAACTTCATGGGCACAGTATACAAATGATGCACAGGTTTAAGTGCGTCGGTAGGGATTGTGTGCACACAATTCCACCGACCCACGAATTAAACCTGTGCATCATCTGTTTTATAAGATGGGGCCCCGAAAATTGTCAAAATACAACATTTTGTTATTTTAAAGATTTACCGGATGCATGGCAAAATCATGCGTCCGGTAATTACTGGACGCAATTTTTTTGTTACCGGACGCATCACATTTAACTTATCATGAAAAAAAAAAAAAAAAATTGTCAGTGCACATTAAAATGTAAACGTAAAAAAAAAAAAAAAAAAATGTTTTTGTAAATGATATCGGTGGTATCGATCGCCAATATCGCGTGTATCCAGTAAAAAAAATTACATGGTAATTGACCGATCAGATTGCAGGGATTCTTCTACCCATCTTATAATGTAGTATGGACTTTATAAAGTGTATATATTAAAGGCATAAATAGTCAGTTTTTACTGAATTGCCTTAAAACATAATCTAACAATAACAGGCTGTATCTAAATGAATCAATATTCTTAAAGGGTATAAATGTTTATTTTTGGTACTGAGTGTTTGGAAATAAAGAAGAAAAAGTCATGAATTGCATAATCATAGATTAGATCATCAAAGTTCATTTTCGGAGTTTTCATATTTCAGAATCACATTATGATAATTTGGTATAACTGCATATTGGAAATTTAAGCGTCATTAGTTTTCTATTTTCATAAAACATCCACTATTCTCACGTAAATTAGCCGTAAATTCAGTTGTTGTACTATACATGTCTCCACGTAATGCAGATTTTCTATCAATGATTCTATTACTCAGATAAGTAGTAATGTTTACTACACTGTGCTTATATTAGAGTATTGTCCCTATTGTATCAACTCTGCTTACATACCTGGGCAAACGCACTCAGCTTGGTGTGTTAATGAAGATTTAGCGGTTCATATATGAATAGTCCTCTATTAGAATCATTAAAACATTCGGACATCGATCTGTCATACGTGGATGGACACAATAAGGATTGGGAATGGCTAATTAGCTACAGACTTTTCCATTCACCAACACAGTTAAAAAAGTCTTATATAAATGTTATCATTAATGAAAATATTTGTACTCTACTATAGGGAAGAGGTTATGTATCAGCAATATTTAGTGTCTAAGTTAAGTTTATTCATCAAACAAGTTCAGGAGTGATTTCGCTTTTTTTTGGTCACCTCTTATTATTTTTAAGATATTAACATAATGTTAAGCATTAAGTAATTTAATGCCCATCTGTACTAGTTTACAGGAGGGATTAGACCACCCTGCAATATCACTGACAGGTGACTATCCCATAAAATCAGTTCTCGATTAATATAAGAAAAAAAATAGGATCATGGGGGACCAATGGTCAGCGATAAGGCATTGTTTGCTATGTACAGGGCGAAAGTGGGTACAAAACATGTTTAAGTAGTGCAATGGGGCTTTAATCTACATACTCTTTAGGCACGTGAATGTTACAATCTAGTAACTATGCTCCCAGTAATAGTGTCAATGTTAAGTTTAATATCAATTTCAAGTGATTAAACTGATATCAGATTATGTACAATGGTGCCCATATAATTTGAACATTTAGTTTTTGCCTCTTGTCCTGAATTGATTGTGACCAAATAGTTATTCTCGATAAATTAAATCTATATCTTCTTACAAGTTTATTGATCAATCTTCATGACTTTTCACATAGACCAGAATAATTCTCAGAGCATATGAAATGTATCTATCAGGATTTAATCATCTCATAATAATAACTTCATCGTGTTCTTCAAAAAACGTAAACAAATTAATTCAACTTCATGGGCAAGTATAAACTGTTAAACTGTATGCACATCATCGTAGTATCTAAATCTGTAATTATTATAAAAGGGGTATAAATGCTTCTATAAAGATTAATATCAATCTGAATTGGTTAGGAAATATTCCTTATTCTATATTATTTATTGTTAATAAAAAAAAATAATAATAATAATAAGTTGAAGCATTCGAACAGGGGGTGGCTTATTTTCCTGAATTGACTATGACATTGTGGTTTGTATTGAAAAAGTAACATGATATTTTCACAAGTTTATTGTGCAATCTCTATGACTTTTACATTGAGCAATACAGTTCAGAGCGGATATCAATTTATTTTTTATCCAGAGTAAATTCAACTTCACTTGAAATGGTTACGACTTTTTCCAGAGAGCTGAAAATCCCTTGTTTTTCGAAATTTGGAAACCTTTTTACTTGAAATATTGTATTGAAAGACGCTTTGAACATCTATACGATCTATCAACCTATATCCTGGACTCGGATGGTAATTCTGAACTTGAATTTAACTGGATTTTGTATTTGTCAACTGCCCCGCCCATTTTTGGATTTTGAATATGGCGGCAATTGCACACAGTACGTCATACGCTGGGAAAGCTAGACATGAACTGTTTGTTAAACATAAAAACATCCCAACGATTGATGATAAAGTGATTACAAATGAAGAGATTTTCAAATTTCTCTGTAAAAGTGTGCCTAGCTGTGATATCAAAGGAATTCAGAAAATCGGAGGTCTGTGGAGACTGTATGTACAAAAATCAGGACAAGAGAATCAAGATCATTACGAATGGACTGAATGTACGGAATGTAAACATTGCCGTGTATGACAAAAACCCATTTCTTAGAGATGAAAATGAAAATAGTCTTCGCCTTCTGATTAGGGACATACCACTATTTGCCCATGACTCCCTGATCATTGATGAACTCGAGAGACTAAAGTACAAAGTTTTGGGGACTGTTAGCTACCAACGCCTCCGCGTGGATGGGCGTTTGACAGATTGTCTAACAGGCGACAGAGTTGTGTATATTCAGCAACCATCAACCCCCCTTCCCCGAATCATGAACTTTGGCCTTTTTAAAGGCAAGATCTTCCACTATGGCCAACTCCCGTCAACTACGAGACCTAAAGTTGTATGCTCGAGATGTCTGAGCGAAGGTCATCATCGCTTCCAGTGCAGTGGCCCTGTAGTGTGTCGCCGTTGCAATCAACCAGGACACATCCAGCAAGACTGCACCAGAGATGATACCGCAACAGCTCCGTTACATGCGCAAGATCCTACTAGTAAACCGGACACCCCAGCTATACCAGCAGCCGTAGCCGCAACTGCCCCACACGTTCTAGCCAGCATCGAGAAACTCGTCGCATCTGGAAGACAACAAGCGACAATTGAATCGTCTCACAACTACCCATCGCAACATGACTACCAGACGCGCGCTCAGTCAAAGATTACGCAATTTCTACACGGAGATAGTAATGAGTCACCCCATGGAGCCGCTGAGAGAGTCGAAGTAAACAAACCGGATAATGTGTCATCCTCTTCCGCTAACAAGTTTGCTCCTCTCTCTAGCAATCCTGATTCCTACGTTTCGCCCTCCCGTACAGTTGCTTCAAGCAATGTCTCTTCATGCGATGTCGATGACGGCAGCGAAGAAGAAGCCTCCGAAATATCTTTGGAATCACCCGAGTTGCCAACACGCCGAGTGAAAGATGATACAGATAAGAGTAAAAAGAGGAAGCAAAAGTCGACGAAAAAACCACCGAAGAAAAAATGATAGATATGTCAAACAAACTTATTTCAATTTGATTTTTGTTATACAATCTTCCTTTTTTCATGTAAATGTCGAATTGTCATTTCTTAAGATTAAAGAGATGGTTTATTGATTTCAAACTTGACTGAATTTGGTATCATTGCAATCGAAAAATTACACTGAGTAAAATCATTACATTTGTGTAACTTGTATATTCGAGAGAAATTTATAAAAGTTGATTGAACTTGACGAAAAATCAACGCACTCAACGCCCCGAAAACATCGTAAGTCAGCTGATTTTTGAAGTGACGTCACAATATGAACAGCGGGCCGCTCAGCTGAAATGATTGACGACGGTGCGAGATGCAGTTTGCGTCCTATTCACATGTATTGCATTGACTCTAGAGTACCGTACCCATTTATACCTAACGCTGTTTACCTTCATCAATATCCCCTGAAAATATGGATATGGACGAAAACATACTTGATTTGAGTTTTGAGAAGATAGAAGAAGGCACTTCCATGGCATGGTTTTGGTTCTTAATCTGACTTTAGTCTATATAAATGGTATATAACTTCCAAAAAGCGAGTGAATATATCGTCGATGATGTAGCGTTCAAGTTTCCCGTGGCTAGTAGCTGTGCGTGCGTACTCTGTGTGTGCCAAACGGTGTGTGCAATATCGCACGTACGTAGTATGCGTGCCGTGCATCACAGCTTGCTAGCCAGCCTAGCCCGTAGCCCGGCGCTCAAGCTAGCCGTGAATCGCGAACCCAACTGATCTGTTTCTCTCGGTTTATCAGGTCTTACGACTTAATTTATCAAAAATGTAAATAAATCAGCCTAATCACACATGTTTGTAATGAATATCTGGACAATTCTATGTAAATTTGTCGCCTACTTTACTCCAAAAGAGTCGTTAGGTCAGCATGCAAAATGTCCTTTGCCTTCCCAGACGCTGAAGTGCCCTCAGAATATGTGATTAGTTTTCCGATTTTTATGCTCAAATGTGACGGAAAAAAATATAAAAATCAAACAAAAATTTGTAAAAAGTATCATTTGTTCAGTGTATCTCATTCAAAATGCCAAAATAGAGGAAATATCACCACTGGCGGTAAATATACAAACAACGTTAACCCATATCTGAAAATTGCAATGGGTATCCAACATTGTCCCGAATGTGTGATGTAGGTTGTTCATATTGTGACGTCATCGTTTCGCTTGTAAAATAATGCCGTCAATTTACTTTGTGAGCCGGTTCAGGAAAGGGTAACAAAATTGCATTTCATTTATTCCTCACAACAGTGAGGGCTTCAAAAGTACTTTGCCCATTTTGTTAATGTTCTCAGCAATCTGTAGAGGTGTAATATGCCCATTTTACACATTTCAATGAACCATCTCTTTAAACGTTCGTGGTCTTAGAAAAAAGGAAAAACGAAGTCAAATTTTCAGATGGTTTAGACATCAAAAGGGACACATATTCTTTGTACAAGAAACTTATTGGACAGCCGACATTGACAATATTGTGAAAAGTGAGTGGCGTTGGCCGTGTTATTTTTCACACGGCACAAATCACTCCAAAGGAGTTGCTATACTATTTGATGAACACCTAGACATAGATGTCACTAGTATAGAGCAGAGTGATGATGGAAGAAAGTTGTTACTAAAAGTTAAAATGGGAACCTTTTTATTGATAATGGTAAACGTATATGCACCAACTAAGAAAAAAGCAAAGAGAACGTTTTTTTAGAAATCTGAATACTTTCGTATCAAATTCTTGTGAAAAGTATGAAAAATCTAAATTAGTAATGGCAGGAGACTGGAATTGCGTACTGAATGTCAAGAAAGACACTATACATGTTCAGGGAACAAACCGTTCCTATTACTAGATCCCGCTAAATTGTAGTAGATTGTTAAAGAAATACGAATTGTGTGATATCTGGAGGAAAATGAATGTTAATACTATTCAGTTTACCTGGATAAATAAATATCTAAAACTTGCTTCAAGATTAGATTATTGGCTGGTCGATAAAAGTTTTTTAGGGAGAGTTGTAAACACAGATATCAGACCATCAATAAGAGCTGATCACAACGCAATTTCTTTAAAAATAAAAATAAAAACTGTTCAAAAGGGTCCAGGTTACTGGAAGCTGAACAGTCGTGTTCTGTCTGATGACTGTTATCATAAAAATATTTGTGATGTTATTAGTTCAATGAATTCTCAAAATATGAGTCCCCTACAGAAATGGGAACTTTTGAAAATAAAGATACGTGAATTTACACAAAAATATTGTAAACATAAAGTTGCAGATCAAAAAAAATAGAAAAGGGTTTTTTAGAAATGAAGCTTAATGTATTACAAAAATGTATTGATAACCAAAGTGGAAATAATGATAATGAAAACGAATATAGGGTCATAAAAGAAGAGCTGGAAAATATATATAAAGTAGAATCTAAAGGAGCTGGTATCAGAGTTAAGGCAAGATGGATGGAAGAGGGAGAAAGAAGTACTAAATATTTTCTTAGCTTAGAAAAGAGAAATGCTAGCAGAAAAAACATAAATCAGCTGAAGACAGGAAACGGGAAAAGAATTATTGAAAAACAAGACGAAATATTGAAAGAAACCGTTGATTTTTATAGTAAGTTGTATACTAAAGAAGATATAGATGTTAAAAATGCAGAAGATTATATTTTTTCTCAAAATATTTCATCTCTCTCTGACGATGAAAATAAAATATGTGAAGGTTTATTAACACACAGAGAATGTAAACAAGCTCTATTCGCAATGAAGAAAAAAAAACTCCAGGCTCTGACGGAATAACCGCGGAATTCTACCAGGTGTTCTGGAATGAGATCTGTGATATTTTAGTTGCCGCTCTTAACGAGTGTTATGCTAATGAGAAAATGTCGGATACTCAAAGGAAAGGAATAATTACTTTCGTATACAAGAAAGGGGATCATCGAGAGCTGAATAATTGGAGACCGATCACATTGCTGAATAGTGATTATAAAATAATTGCAACAGTGCTTGCAAAACGTTTTCAAAAAGTAATTGGTAAAATTATTCATGAAAACCAGTCTGGTTACATAAGAGGTCGTCTGGCGGCTTGTAATGTAAGACTTACTAAAGATATCATCGAATACATGACAAGGAACGGTAAAAACGGTGCTCTTATGATGGTAGATTTTTCTAAAGCTTTTGATGTAATTGATGTAACATTTATCAAAAAATGTCTGAGTAAATTTAATTTTGGACCTGTTTTCCAGAAGTGGGTAACAATTTTATACACAAATATTTCAAGTTCTGTAATTGTAAATGGTTGGTTATCTGAAACTTTTAGTGTTCTGAGAGGAATACGCCAAGGGTGTCCCCTCTCGGCCTTATTGTTTGTAATGGCCGCAGAATTAATGGCAAATAAAGTGAGAGAAAATAAGGAAATCAAAGGTCTAGATATTGATGATAAAGGTATTGATCTGAAATTGCTGCAATATGCAGATGACACCTTATTTTATGTATCTGATATAAATTCTTTTGAAAATATTTTAATCGAATTAGAGGTTTTTGGCAAAGTTGCAGGACCGAAGTTAAATAGAGAAAAGACTCTCTTGATTTGGATTGGAACAGCCTGTCAACGATGGTCGTTATCTTGTTTTGGCTTACATTGGACAGATGGGCCAGTAAAATACTTAGGACATCATATCGCACCTGATCTGCAGTGTGCTTTAAAGATTGATTGGGAAAATAAATTAGAAAAAATGCAAAAACTGCTAGATAACTGGAGAAAAAGAAACCTGACTTTGTTTGGAAGACTGACTATTATTAAATCACTTGCAATTAGTCAAGTTATACATTTAATGATTGTTGATACAATACCGTCTACTTTTTTGATAAAACTTAATAGCCTGATATTTAAATTTCTTTGGAAAAGTACAATTTAAAAGGTAAAACGATGTATTGTTACTGAGGATTATTGTGAAGGAGGAATACGAATGATTGATGTTAAAAGGCAAATGTTTAGTTTTAGGCTGAAGTGGCTTGGGATGTTTTTAGATAATACAACAGGAAATTGGAAAGATATGTGTAAACATTGGTTTGACTGAATGGGAGGGTTGCATCTACTGCTCAATTGCAATTATACTGATTACACTTTAAATCTCTTAAAACTTAGAAATGTCTCACATTTTTACATAGAAATATTACATGCATGGTACCTCATAAACAAATACACATCAGCTGAATGTCAGACACAGAAGCATGTCGACGAAAATATTTTATGGTATAATCAAGATATTGTTTTTGAAAAGAAAATGTTATTTTATGAAGACTGGTATAAAAGTGGTATTATATACTTAAATGATATCTTTAAAAATTGTACTTTTGTTTCAGTAAATGAATTATTTATCCGCCTTAATACTAGAAGAAGTAAACAATTTTTTATTTTTGATTATACAAAGCTACAAAAATCAATTCCAAAAATTTGGATAAACGATAAACATAGGGTACCTTTGGTTTTCAAAGACCATAATCTCTCTATCCCCCACTTTGTATTTGGAAAATCAGTTAAGCCTGTTAGTCTTTTGAGTAGTAAACAGTGGTATAATATGATTAGTTTTGAACAAATTAAAATAAATAAATGTTGTTTGTATTGGGAAGATGTCTTGCAGAAAGACGTTAAATGGTCTTCTGTTTTTGATAGGAATTTGATTGGGATAAAAGATTTTCGTCTACGTGAATTTAATTTCAAGCTTTTATATAATATGTTACCAGTTCGTAACAATCTGTTCAAGTGGGTTCTCGCATACGATGACCTTTGTTTAAAATGCAAAAAGACTGAAGATGTGCTTCATGCTTTCATTTCATATAAGGCAAATGAAAGGTTCTTTGAATATTTAAAGGCCTTAGTTTTACGTGCTTTCAATCTTAGAATAGAGATAGATATTGTTTTATTACTCAAAATGAATTCGCAAACCGAAATCGATTTGATAATGACTATTGCTTTTTGGTCGATTTATAAAATGATTATTTTTCGTATTAAGTATGGGTATGATAATAAAGATTTGAGTTTGATTTACTTATTTAAGAGAGAAATGACTAACAAAATAGAAATAAACGAACATTTGAAAGTACAAAATATGAAATTTCCTGCGAACTTGCTTAGTTATATTTGAATAAATAACTTGTGTATTATTGATGTTCCATTGATTTGCTAAATCGTAAGCAAAATTATGTTACTGTTTAAATATTGAATAAACACCTCTAAGAGGCAAAGAGAAGAAAAAAACAAGATATTTTCACAAGTTTATTGTGCAATCTCTATGACTTTTACATTGAGCAATACAGTTCAGAGCGGATATCAATTTATTTTTTATCCAGAGTAAATTATATCATCACAATCACTTCATCACATCATGAAAATACGTAAAGAATTATTCCAACTGTATGGGCAACAGTGTAGTATAACTCTAAACAGTAGATACATTATCGTAGCACAATTCTTATATCAATCGATATTCTAAAATGGGTATAAATGTTTCTGTTTTCAACTGTATTGGGATTGGGAAGGGTGAATTACCTACAAAATCTTGTAATCACTAACAAACGTGTTCCTAAAGACCATTATATATAAATATTAACATCAATCTATGTTTTCTGTCAACAATATGGAGGAGTTTATATAATATGCACTTGATGTACGTTTTATGTTGAGTGTATTCATTAACCAAGTTCAGGAGTCATATTCGCATGTTTCGTTTAGCTCTCATTTTTTAAGATATTCAAATTAATAAAGATTAACTTTTTAATAAATTATTTTCCTCTCAACAGCCATCTAGCGTTCGAAGTCCAGTAAGTATATACTCCGTTTGTGTGTTAACACTAAATTTCATTACAATTTAAATTGAGTGGAAGATATTCTATCTTGTACATTCTGTATCTCCTCACGTGCTTATTTATTTATTTCCATGCATGTTCACAAGTTCACACTTCATTGGAGTTAACATCTCATGAAAAAGAATTGCTAAAACAAATCATTTTCAATTTTGCAATACATTTCTATTCACTTCACATGGAAGATAATATAACAATATTTTATCAGAGACAAGTTGCTACTATTATACAGTTTAAAGACTGAACACACATAGGTGATGAAACATAAGCAAATAGAGCTTGAATCGTTGCAACAAATTTCAATGTTTAATGAAGAAACAAATCCTAAGGGGTTGTGAACTATTTACACTACTAATAAAGAACAAGAAAAACAAGCGTTTATTGTGACTAGGTTATGCTGACTGATCATGTTAGCATCATTGACATATGTGGACCTCAAACTTGCATATAAAATGGAAATGATAGGGGATTAGCATTGGCGAGTTAGCTACGAAATTTGTCAATCACTAAGAAATGTTTTATCAATAATATATTACATGAATATTAAAGGTAATACAAAGTTTGGGGAAACTTTGAAAATTGGGTGGATAGTGATTCTTTACGATTTTGATACATTTGGATGTCCCTGTGGATGTATTATAAGCATATAAAATGTGGCCCCTAAAACACTTCTGCTTTCGAGAAAAATTGAATATTATACAGTTATAGACTGGCAGGGGGTGTAATATAACATTATTTGGACTGCTGAAGGGAGTTACATTTCCCAAGTGGTTATATTTTCCCAAAGCGCGCAGCGCTGAGGGAAAATATGGTCACGAGGGAAAATATAACTCCCTTCAGGTCCAAAGAATGTTATAAACCCCCTGCCAGTCAATAACAGTTATATTAGATAGCCTTTTTTTTATGTGGGGGGGGTCCATTTTTTTTTGTCCCGATTTTTTTTCTTTTTTTTTCGGGGACAATCAAAATTACGTGAAAAAAAATATGTCGAGATAGTTCAAGAAAGAAAAAAATCGAAAACAAAAAAATCTTACCCCAAAAAGCATTTTTTGGGAAAAAAGAAAATGTGGAAAAAAATAATTTCAAGGGGAAAAAAAAATCATGAAAAACAAATATTGAAAAAATAAAAATGACCCTCGGTAATGGTATAATGTGTGTAATTGGTGACATACAGTCCTCAAGAGGGCGACATGCATTGATTAAAATTATATTGATTTCACCAGCCGGTAAAATAAACCAACCAGGAAAATATAACAGTTTGGATCCTCGCAATTGATATCACGTGACAAGCTCTGGACCAATCACATCTCGGTATCTGTCTAAGCTATCTAATATAAACATTTACCGGTGCTCCCGGTAAATGTTTATAATTTTCAAACGGTAATAGCTAATTTGTCGATTTTAGTCAAGAAACATTGTTTTATAACTTAATTCATATCTTGACCTTGAGAGGGAGCTATACAACATAAGGAGATTATTATTTACAATTTCATAACAGTAGACTTGATTTCAACCGCGACAGCGATCACTGAATATTGTAGGATCGCATATGCTTCCAATGTGTTCATTTGAACCAAATTTATGACCCCATACCAAAACTTTGTATTACCTTTAACGTCAGTCTTAGATATATTTACTAAACTCGGTAAGAGTTATAAGATATGTTTATGACTCCTGTTTTAAGCCGTGTTTAGTCATCGAACCAGTTCAGGAGACATATTTGCATTTTTTGTCTCCTCAAATTATCTGTAAGATATTAAAGGGATAGTTGAGTTCTGTTTTCAGACCACAAATGCCTTCAAAGTGCATGCTTATTGCTCTTATTCTTATCTATGACATTGCTAGTGCCCTTTTTGGACCTAAAATTGCTATAAAGGTAATTTTAGACCCCAAAATGTGTATAATTTAGCCAATACAAGCATACCAAATCAGCTCCACTTTCAAAAAAATACAGTGACCATTAATTAATTAAATAACTAGTGGGCCGGCTGGTTGTGCGTAATATAACTACCATGACAAAGCTAACAAAAAATCTAACATCGGCGTTGGCTAAAACAAAGAGGAAAAGTCGCTATTTTTTTCTTCAAGGCTTTTCCAAAAATCGAATATTTGTGGTGGTACACAAATATTAAAAATTGTTATATTTATGGAATTTCAGCCGTCTTTGAGCCGATTTTGATCAAACAAAGATGATTTTGTCATTTAAATTGTATGTTCTTTCAAATTTGACACTCAGTTGTTTATTATCTCAAACATAAAATAGTTTGTGTAGCGCCCTCTGCAACAGAACTCAACCATCCCTTCAAGCGCCAGGAGTGTCAAGTCTGACAGACATGAGCGCTATACAAGAACCCACTATTATTATTGTTATTATTATTATTATTATTATTATTATTATTATTATTATTATTATTATTATTAAGATTAGCATATATTTCAATTATTTATATTGTTAACAGTCAGACCCAACTGATACTGTAAGTATTTACTCTTTTATATCGTGACTACAAATTATAATATCAACTTTTAATTGATTATAATATGTTTTTAATTATGTACAATGATTCCCATGAAACAGAAACATTTTCTTACATTTTTGCTCATTGTTGTAATTGATTGCGTCATCATGGATTAGTCTGAATGGTTTAAATGTAAAGTTTATTTCAATTGTATTGATAAGTCTCTCTTAATTTTACATAATAAAACAGATCAAAGTGGATCTGAACTTTATCTATCAATAATAAATCAAATTATCACACCTATTCATCACTTTCATGAGAAAACGCTAAAATTTATTGCAACTTCATGGGCAACAGTTTAGTATAAACTCTTTACAATAAATACATTATCGTAGTATCCATATCAATCGATATTCTAAAACGGGTATAAATGATCCTTTTTCAACTGGATTTGGATTGGCATCGGCGAATTTGCTGCAAATTTGTCTAATCACTAACAAACGTTTTCCTAACGACCATGATATTTAGAGATTAACATCAATCTTACATGTTTTCTGTCAACAATAAGGAGGAGTTTATCTAGTATGCACTTAGCTTATATTTTATGTTGATAGTATTTATCAACCAAGGTCGGGAGTCATATTCGCATGTTTCGTTTAGCTCTCATGTTTTTAAGATATTCAAATTAATAAAGATTAATTTTTTAATAAATTCTTGTCCTCTCTTCAGTCATCTAGCTTTCGAAGTCCAGTAAGTATATACTCCATTTGTGTGTTAACACTAAATTTCATTACAATCTAAATTGAGTGGAAGATATTCTGTGCTGTACATTCTGTATCTCCTCACATGCTTATTTATTTATTTTATTTATGCATGCATGTTCACACTTCATTGGAGTTAAAATCTAATGAAAAAGAATTTGATAAAACAAATCATTTTCAATTTTACAATACATTTCTATTCACTTCACATGAAAGATTATATAACAACTTTTTTGTATCAAAGACAAGTTGCTACTATTATATAGTTAAAAGAAAGAACACACTTAGGAAATAAAACATAAGCAAATAGAGTTTGAATTGTTTCAACACCTTTCCAATATATAATGAAGAAGAAAAATCCTAAGGGGTTGTGAATTATTTACGCTACTAACAAAGAACAAGAAAAACAAGCGTATATTGTGACTAGGTTATGCTGACTGATCATATGTTAATTGTCCACTGTTAGCATCATTGACATATGTGGACCTCAAGCTTGCATATAAAAATGGAAATGATAGGGGATTAGCATTGGCGAGTTAGCTACGGAATTTTTTCAATCTCTAACAAATGTTTAGCCAATAACATTTAATAAGAATATTAACGTTAGTCTTAGATATATTTACTATCTAAACTCGGCAGAAGATTTGTGATATGTGTATGACTCCTGTTGTAAGCTGTGTCTAGTCATCAAACAAGTTCAAGAGACATATTTGCATTTTTCGTCTCCTCAAATTCTCTTTAAGATATTAAAGGGATAGTTGAGTTCTGTTTTCAGATCGCAAATGCCTTCAAAGTGCATGCTTATTGCTCCTATTCTTATCTATGACATTGCTAGTGCCCTTTTGGGACCTAGAATTGCTATGAAGGTAATTTTAGACCCCAAAATGTGTAAAATTTAGCCAATACGAGCATAACAATTCAGGTTCACTTTCCCCCAAAATACAGTGACCGTTAATTAATTAATTAATTAGTGGGCCGGCTGGTTGTTCGTAATATAACCAACATAACAAAGCCAACAAAAAATCCAACATCGGCATTGGCCGAAATACAAGGTAAAATACAGCGCCATTTCATTTTTTTTCAACGGCTTTTTCAAAATATCGAATTTGTGTGGTGGTACACAAATATTAGAATTTGACACTCATTTTGTTATAATTTCACAACAAAAAATATTTTGTGTAGCGCCCTCTGCAACAGAACTCAAGCATCCCTTTAAGCGTCAGGAGTGTCAAGTCTGACAGACATGAGCGCTATACAAGAACCCACTATTATTATTATTATTATTATGATTAACATATATTTCAATTATTTATATTTTTAACAGTCAGACCCAACTGATACTGTAAGTATTTACTCGTTTATATCGTGACTACACATTATAATATCAACTTTTAATTGGATAGAAGATGTTTCATTATGTACATTGATGCCCATAAAACTGAAACATTTTCTTAAATTTTGGCTCATTTTTATAATTGATTGCATCATCTCGGATAAGTCTTAATGGTTGAAATGTATACTTAATTACACATTTATTGATAAATATCTCTTAGTTTTACATTGTGAGATACAGATCTGACCGAATATGAACTTTATATATCAAGAATAAATCATATTATCGAACCAGCTCATCACTTTCATGAAAAGACTCTGAAAATTATTCCAACTTCATGGGCAACAACTTAGTATCAACTCTCTACAGTAAATACATTATCGTAGTATCCATATCAATCAATATTCTGAAAGGTTTGTACATTTTTCTATTTCTACTGGATGTTTGGAAATGAAGAAGAAAAATTCACTTTATTTTGCGCATATGAGAGTCTAGGCACAATTGTATCAACACTGCTATCAGACCTAGACGAACGCACTCGGCGTGGTGTGTATTAAATTAATATTTAGCGGTTATGTGGATACATGTTGTAGAAGGAGTACCGAAGCTGTGACGTCATAACAATCTATTTTTAGAATTTATCATGTTGTTCTTCATTTTACAAAAGAGCATCAAAAATAATATCCAAATGTCGAAAACCAATTAAATATGTTAAGTATTGGCTGAGATATGACCATCTGAATAAATATATTTCCTATAGGAACTCAGTGTTATAAGCTCTGGCTCCTAATCGGCTTTCACATATACAATCCGGGGCCCGTACGGCGAGTAAAAACAGACGGTTGCCGTAAAGTTCCTACGGGCGCCGGCACATTTGTTTAAGCCGTACGGGCGCCGTGCTCTTGAGTTGGCAGCTCCCGGCGTTTTTATCTCATCGTTAGGCCGTAACAAGCCCGTAAAGGCCCGTAGGGCACCTTACGGGTTCCGCGCGGGCTCCGTAAGGTGCCCGGACGGCCCCTCACAATTTTGTAGGTTAAAGTCTCATACAAAACTTTACGGGCGCCTTGCGGTGCTCAAGGGTGCCGTACGTGTACCCTACGGCTCCCTCACGGGCCTCTCTAGAGCCCCGGTGATATGCACAACACCGGGCGTCTGCCGTCCGGGGGCCCATTTGAAATTAATATTGCCCGTGCGGGCCCCTTACGGCGGCGTCTCAAAATATACAACGCAGCTTTAAATACAGGAGGTAATACTGTCAGAGGACACATAGTTCAGTGCACCGCACGACACCCGCCCGGGCGCCTTGAGGACCCCGGCCGGGCCCCGGCAGGGCACCTTCCGGGAGCCATGGTTGCACCTGCTCATCGGACGGAGCCCGTAAGCTTACCGGCTGGCACTTTGCCGGCACCCTTACGGGCGCCTTGCATTTCACTATACCAATGTTCACAGGGCACCTCCCGGGCACCGCAGAAATTGGGACCACACATGCCGTAGAAATTAAAATCGGAAGGTTCCCGTACGGTCTTTAAATCCACGGCAGACTGCCGGGTATGAAAAATCGTACGGGGCCCGGTTTAAATGTAACCTAGGCATTATGCAGGCTTTGACTTACGGTTTCTTATCCTGTGCCGCACACCATCTCTATTCCCACGCTCTCGATTTCACGAGGTAGTATCGTTCATTATTCGAAAAGGGTATACTAGGCCCGGCTGCATTTAACATTTAACATTGATGGTAGCTTTGCCATCAATGGTAGCTACCATGGTATGCCTAGGTCACATATAAACCGGGCCCCGTACGATTTTCCCTACCCGGCGGCTTGCCGTGGATTTAGAGACCGTACGAAAACCGTCCGATTTTCATTTCTACGGCATGTGTGGTCATATATTCTGCGGCGCCCGGGAGGTGTCCGGATAAAATTGGTCAAGTGAAATGCAAGGCGCCCGTAAGGGTGCCGGCCAGTAACCTTACGGGCTTCGTCCGATGAGCAGGTGTACCGATGGCTCCCGAAAGGTGCCCTGCCGGGGCCCGGCCGGGGTCCTCAAGGCGCGCGGCCGGGTGCCGTGCGGTGCACTGAACCATAGAGTGAGTCAGAAAAAGTGTCCCACTTTTTAAAAGTTGTATTGTTTGAAGTAGTAATATTTTATCATGGGTTTCATGATATATCTTGATAGAGTTGTCCTCCCAGTACATTAAGGTACCATTTTTATTTGAATCTCTGCATGCATCACTGAATATCAGACAATCTTTACAAGACTGCCAGATCTCACTTGCGCCAAGTTACTGGGTGAGGAATAAAACAGTGCATTGAACGACAGTCAGACACGCGCACACGCACACACACGCACACACACGCACACATGTGCAATGCCACCTACGACATGTATACGGGCTACGGGCTTACGATTTTTTCAAACTTGTTTAACTTCATGCGAAACAAAATCGTAAAGGCTGCGGGGTCCGTGAATCCGTACAAAAATCTCACGGCCGCCTCCTGCCTCCGCACAGAGGCCGCACGGAAAAGGGGATACGGGCAGGATACGGGCTCCGTAGATTAATCGCAGGCCAAATGTAATCCAGGCATAAAATGTATGTTTTTACTCGCAGTATGGGCCCCGGAGTGTATATGTCAAAGCTCTATAACAGGGCTCAACAGCCAATCAAAATCAAGGTTTCCATGGAAGTCACTATTGATGGCAAAGTTACCATCAATGTTGATTTTTTTTGTTGTTGCAACGCACAGTGGGCCAGGGAGGAACCAAAGTGCGCCAAAACTCATGTTTGGGGATTTATTTTGTATAAATCCAGAGGAAATGTTTAGATTTCCAGGGATTTTCGCTTAAATTTTATTACCAACATTTTCTCTGATGTCTAAGCTTTAAGTTGATACCAGATTTGGCTGCCCGATTCTGCCCGTTATTATGTTAGAGCCGTTTTCCTTGCAACATTGCCTCGAAAATGTGTTTATTTTGGTCCGCGGTGTCAGAACACGTGTCACGAACCCGCTCGCGCCGTGATTTATGACCACGAATCCTTCATGATTCAGCCGCGGACCCCAAAAACCAACATTTTTCGGGGCAATGTGGCAAGGGAAATCGGCTCTAACATAACAATGGGCAAGATCGGGCAGCCAAATTTGGTATCAACTTGAAGCTTAGACATTAGAAAAAATGGTGGTATTAAAATTTAAGCGGTACACCGCGGAGATCTAAACATTTCTTCTGGATTTTTAAAAAACATGGATAATTAGTCCATTTTTCATTGAATTACCCTATAATATTATCATGAAGATTGTGTTTCTATTAATTTTAACCCATTCATTCAACGAAATGAACTATCAGGAATATGTGAGAGCAATTTCATATCAATAACTTAAAAACTTCATGTTGAATTGAAAGATTTATAAAATAAGTCACTTTTGCACTAAAACTGTGAATATGTAGGATTTTGCTGTTTGAAGCAGTAAATTTATACCCTTATTGTGCATACCGGAATTAAATATTTCACTGAGGTATTCCTCTATGTATTACCTTTCAACTGGGCAAGAAAAAAATTGAAAAAAATAAATCACCCAAACTTAGTTTTGGCGCCCTTTAGTTCCTCGCTGACTTTTTTCTTTCGAGTCTTGCGCACCTTTAAAAAAGAAAAGCGGACCTACAGTTACAAGGTAAGGTGACCTTTTGCATTTGCATGGCAGCCCGAAAATCGCTCATTTTTGTGATTTGTGTACAAAACATATGGAAATGTCATTTTTCCTAAAAACAGATCAAACATTGGTTATTGGGTCTTGTTTAAAGTTTAGGTGGTTGTTTTTGGGAGTCAAAATAGTTGAATTGTAGTAAGAAATGAAATAAAACAACAAAAACAATGAAATACAAAAGTTGAAAAAAACAATAAAAATCATATAAAGAAATTATCAAAACAATAGATAACATAAGGAATAAGCTGGCTCTTCCGATTTTTTGGTCGTATTATTATTCTAAATGGTCTAATGAATATATGTAGTGAAAAGGAATGCTTAAATATGAATAATAAATGATTGATGGGTAAATATGATTTTTATTTTATGACCTTTTTTGCATAAATTACCATGAATATGCAAATGAGTGAATTAAAACAAAATTGAAATCATCATATTGTTCTATACACTTCATTTGACATGCGTGCAAATTTTCGCGGAGATCGGCCGTTTCACGGCCGAAATCTAAAGGGGTGCCATAGTGACCCCCCCCCCCCCCCCCCGGCCGTACTAAGACCTCAAATAGCCCGGCCTTTTTAGGGTTAATTTGATACAATATTATTAAGACGAAATTAAATTATGTTCAATTTCATGTCAGAATTTAACGTCCCGAACTGGTAAAAGCGGAACTCAACGGAGCTCCGCCAGGCAGGCGTCAGGTATGTCAGTTATTATATTTACTAGACAGTATTAGTCTTCAAGGGAGGTATCCTGTAATAAATTGTAGCGTTGTTCATGCACTCCTGTAATTTGAGGATAATTCACATTTATGCAACCAGATATATACACTTGAATTAGATAACATCCTCAGTCCAAACAGTTTCACTTTATTAGATATCTAAAAGAACAGCAATGTGAAAAGGATATTCCTTTATATTTTGTCAATTTTCAGAGCAGGAGGAGGGACTACTTTGATGATATTAATTATTATTCTTTATTAAATTTTAGGCTACTTGGATCATCTTGGTGGGGAGTTATCTATCCCTGCCCACAATGTAAAGCTGTTCATTCCTTCGGGAGCGTTGGAAGACAGTGAGAAGATCAGCATCGAGGTTTTCACTGACCTACCGAATGGCATAAATCTTCAAAACAACGAAATTGCAGCGAGCTTCGGGTTCAGATGTTTTCCATCGGGACTGAGATTTAAGGAGCCACTTACCATATCTATGCCTCACTGTGCGGTTATTGACGATAATCAAGTGGTGGAAATGGTTCTACACTTTGGACGTGATGATGAAGGTACATTATTTTAATTGTCTTGTTTCTGTATATTCTTCTAATTGATTGGTAGATTTTTTGTTTTGTTTTATCTTCCTGACGTTACATACAATAATATAAACTACACTACAAACACTACGTACATGTGTTCCCTCTCTTAAACGATATAAATTGATAAAAGGCAGCAACACTTTATACCGAAAAAAAGGAGAATATAAATCGATATAAATTGATGAAAGGCAGCAACACTTTATAATGGAAAAAAAAGAGAATGCAAACTTTTTAAGAGAGAAACAAGACCAGCGTTTCCACTTCCTCATTCCCATCTTAAAATATATTCAGGGTTCTGAATTTTCAAGCGCGTAGTTGTTCTTAGCAGAATATGCGTTGATATGCTTGTCACCCCCACAGGAGGGATCATGCGTATTCCCTTGGAGAGCAATACCTATGTGATACACAGTGACAGAATCGTGCTCCAGCTCGATCATTTTTCCTGGGGATTACCAACATTCATCTCCAACTGGTGGAACTCTGGAGGGAACTCTGAAAGACAAACCACAAAGCGAATGCTTTGCACGCCTTTCGTACCTAAGACGCTTCCCAAGGATCAGGACCATTCGATTCTGCGTGTGTGCGTTTACAATGAGCTTCCTGGTCTGTCTGAGGTAAACTGCCATTTGTGTTCATCGCCATGGTTGAAAACTTTTCTTAGCACATTGGATTGTTATTTATATTTTTGTGCTGAGGAAGAAACGACTCATTATTATTTGCTAATCATTATCATTTATATTATCATTATAATATTGGGCTTCAGAATACAAAGAACGTCAGCTTTCATGTCTTATCATTTCAAGTATTAAGTGCAACGCATGATTTTCGTGACTCAATTTTAACTGTATAGCTCAAATCCCAATGGATTTTCCTGGAAACGTATTATAATTGGAATATCGATGATCTCTTATAATCATAAATACAACCAAGTGGGACACATCTTTTTCAAGATTTAAATTTAAATTTCAAAATAAGATTATCGACATAAATTTGTGATAAGTAATGAAATAAAAACCTTCTAGAGAATCGGATCATTTATCTCCATCTGAATTTGATTTCACTACTAAAAGAAAATCCTTGCAGAAGAAGAATCGTTGAACTACAAGAAGATTTATCCGGAAGAAGAGTTGATCGTGAAGGAGGATTCTATTGACATGTCTATTAGCTGCAAGTCAGAGGAATCACCAAGTACACAGACTAAGGTAACATAATATAGCGATGATAGAGATTTCTATACTTGTTAATATTTCACAATATTTTAATGTATATATACTTAGTTTGGATATAAAAACTGGTTCGACAAATAATTTCGATTAGTAAAAGCTGAACATGAAGAGTTTGAATCACTATGATGAAACACACTTTCGGTATTTAAATCCATCAGATCAATTTCACATTAAAACCCATGCTTTTGAGTAGCATCATGGTTTGATGAAATGTAATGTGTTTCCCCTCGCACTGTACCCATTCATACGTTTTGCGCTAATAATACAATATGTTAATACATATTTCAAGTAGGTTTGTGGGCTTTCAGTGAAATCTCTTCCCAGCGGTAGCAATTACTCTCTACAAAACAATGACAAAAACAACAAAGACTCGAAAGTATTAGTATTCATTCACGACCACACAAATATCATTAAAACACAAGCCATCCCCATTTCACTTTTGACCTTGCCACATATTTAGGAGTACTGCACATTCCATGAATACATACTCATTAGAAATGAGGCATCGTTGCTATTAAAGAGGAATAGGCTTTTGAATTATACTAACGCCAAGTACGATAACATAGTAACATGAGAGATATCAGCTCTGAAACTTAAAATGCAGACCTCTTTATAAATAATTATATATACAGTGCGTCCCAGAAAAAACGAAACCGAGAGTTATCGATGTTTTATCGTAACTTAATCACATTTATAATGAATAAATGTCACATATTTGGAAAGCTTAGATCCTCCGCTTATATCTGATGCACCTCATATGATGCACATTTGACGCATGAGTGATTAAAAATCAATTTGAAGAGAGGAAACCGAAAAGTCATTTGGCGGGCGGTATCTTAATTTCAGAGAGAAAATCATATTTCTATAAAGTTGGGTTTCTGCCCTTTCATATGACACCTTAATCAGGAAAAATAAGCTAGGAATAACAAAGTTCTGTTAGTTTAAAGTAGCCCTTACATGTTCATAATTTTAGCAAAAAAAAAATCGTTTTCACTGGCTGCCTGCCGTAGCAAAAAGCAGAATTTACAAAAGACTTAACTCCGTTTCGTTGACAATCAGCCATGCATGAAGTCTTTCGTCTACGGCTGGATTGTCAACGAAATGGAGTTAAGTCTTTTATCAATTTTATCAATTTCTTTTTGTGATACGGCAGGCAGCCAGTGAAAACGAATTCGTTTAATAAAATTATGGAAATGCAAGCACTACTTTAAACAAACAGAACTTTGTTATTCCTAGCTCATTTTTCCTGAATAAGGTGTCATATGAAAGGGCAGAAACTCAACTTTCTAGAAATGTGATTTTATCTTTGAAATTCAGATATCGTCCGCCAAATGACTTTTTGTTTTCCTCTCTTCAAATTGATTTCAATCACTCATGCGTGAAATATGCATTATATGAGTTACATCAAATGAAAGAAGAGGATCTAAGCTTTACAAATATGTGTCATTTACCAATCATAATCGTGATTAAGTTATGAAAAAACACTGACCTCTTTCCATATCTCTTGCATCAAAGAATGGAACAGTTTGCCTGATGATATACACACAAAAAATAGTACAACTCTTTCAAGGTTTAGAAGGTTATCTAAAAGGTACCTACTTGGAAGACTGACATAATTCTACTTTGTATCTTAAAGATAAACTTGAGTTCTGGTAAAAAAAGAAAATGAATTCTCACAGAATCTAACGAAACTTACACTGAATGTTCAAGATTACAAATAAATGTCATGTGCCAAATAATTTTGGAAGAAAATGTATACTGGCTGAGTAATGAGCATAGAAAGATAAGGAAATCAGGGTAGTACTAGCCCCGACACCATGTGTGTTGTCCCATATACATATTTCTATGTAAGTGATTGTTACTTTACCAAGACTCTGCCAAATTTATGATGATTTTGATGACTCCAGAACCTTGCATTACGCACCATTACTTACATGCTATATGATCAACTTTTCTGATCCATTCCACACCTTTTCTTTCACAATGCAATCGCATTACCAGAACTCAAGTTTATCTTTAATAATTTATCATTCTCAAATGTTTATAGACCACTAAGGACGTACTCATCAGTGTGTTTGCTCTCTGGGTATGTGTCTGTGTGTGCGTGTGTGCGCGCGTGTGTGTGTGTGTGTGTACGCAAGTGTTTAAGTGTGTGTGGACGTAAACTACAATGTAGTGACTTATGCATTTTGTAGGTAGGCAATTAAATGATTAAAATAATGTATTTTCTCATGCATCATACATATTTGATGTCATAGAGAGCTCTTACATTATTTTAGAACACTGTTATCCAGAAAAGGAGGTACAGTTTGGCTAGCAGGCTTTGATATTACTTCATCTGTAGTGTCCGTAAAACAGATCTGTATTGTCCGTAACACTGGCTCCTACTCTTTTCTAACATCGATATGGAAACTAAAACACAATGATGCATTTAATGTTATACTTTATTAGAGCGGAGAAGGGTGGTAATAACATTTTATGTTATGCAGGGCCAGCTGGAAGAGCATTTTCATGATTGAAGTAGCTTCCCTGGCCTAGATAAAACGTTATTATTATTATTATTATTATTATCAAATTAAATTACCCATAAGTCTTTTTTTAAATCTCTTAAATTTAATTTATGGAAAATATCTTATTTATTTGCGAAATATCATATCCAGGAGAAAACCTTCCGGGGAAAGAGAATTTGTTTAATTCATTGAGAAGAGCAACTCTAAACACCTTATGAAAAAAGACACAATTTCGAAGTGCAAATGGGTAACAGCCAAAAAGTGGTATTTTTGGCCTTCTATTTCAATTCTCACACAGCCAACACAAATGAAATTCAAACAAAAGTTGCTGCCTGATGAAGAGCTAATATGGTCCAACATTTGATTAAATGATTTTGTGTTTCCAGGAGAGATGCGTAAGACTGTACGTAGAATAGTTGCACCCTGATTGTGGCTATACCACTTATACCCCCTTCATACCCCCTTCACATACACAGATTTTCCTTACGAGTCCTTACGGATCGCCAACTCGTAGTCAATCGCAAGCATCCGTAAATAACTCGCTGGTATTCGTAAATAACTCGTCACAACTCGCAACAACTCGTAGACACTCTTAAGGATCCGTGAAAGGAGAGGCAATTTTTTTGTCTTGTCAAAAATCTTCTTACGATTGTCCACGGATAGATTTGTCCGTAAATAGCTCGTAACAATCCGTAACCATCTGAAACCGCTCGCAACAACACTTAACCATCCTTAAACTGCTCGCAAGAATCCGTAAATGACTCGTAACAGATTTTTGTAACGATTCGTTACGGTTAGTTTACGATTTGTTTACGGGTTATTTACGGATTATTACGAGTGCTTACGTGTTGTATACGAATTTATTTGGGTCATTTTACGATGGCTTTACGGATTGTTACGGGTTATTACGAGCACTTTACGTGTAGTTACGAGTACTTTACGAATAGATACGTATACTTTACGTATGCTTACGAACTGTTTAAGATTTGGGGAAAGGTACAAAAGCTGCAAATTTGAACACTTCATTTTCAGTTGTTATTTTTGGGCTATAAATCGTAAGGACTCGTAAATACTCGTAACTTACTTGTAACCATTCGTAATAACACGTAAACAGGTGTTAAATAACACGTTAGTTGCTCGTAGTTATCCGTGACTACTCGTAACAAATCGTGGACTGTTGCCGTAAATACGCCGTAATAACTCGTAATAATTTGTAATAAACCGTAAACAGCTCGTAATAACTCTTAAACTGGTCGTAAAAATGGACAAATCGTAAGGATCCGTGAAAGATCCGTGAATTTGTGCGATCCGTAAGGACTCGTAAGAAAAATCTGTGTATGTGAAGGGGGTATCACATACACGGATTTTTCTTACGAGTCCTTACGGATCGCACAATTCACGGATCTTTCACGGATCCTTACGATTTGGCCACTTTTACGACCGGTTTAAGAGTTATTACGAGCTGTTTGCGGTTTATTACGGATTATTACGAGTTATTACGATGTATTTACGGCAACAGTCCACAATTTGTTACGAGTTGCCACAGATAACTACGAGCAACTTACGTGTTAGTTACGACCTGTTTACGTGTTGTTACTAATAGTTACGAGTAAATTACGAGTATTTACGAGTCCTTATGATTTTTAGCCAAAAAATTACAACTAAAAGTAAATTTTCGAATTTGCAGCTTTTATACCTTTCCCCAAATCGTAAACAGGTCGTAAGCATACGTAAAGTAGCAACGTATCTATTCGTAAAGTACTCGTAACTACACGTAAAATGCTCGTAATAACAAATCAATCGGTAAAGCCATCGTAAAATGACCCGAATAAAATCGTAAACAACCTGAAGCACACGTAACCATCCGTAAACTGCTCGCAATAATCCGTAAATAATCCGTAAACACATCCTAAACCAACCGTAACGAATCGTTACTAAAATCTGTTACAAGTCATTTACGGATTCTTGCGAGCAGTTTACGGATAGTTACGTGTTGTTGCGGGTGGTTTACGGATGGTTACGGATTGTTACGAGCTATTTACGAGCTATTTACGGACAAATCAATCCGTGGACAATCGTAAGAAGATTTTTGACATGTCAAAAATATTGCCTCTCCTTTCACGGATCCTTTAGAGTGTCTACGAGTTGTTGCGAGTTGTGACGAGTTATTTACGGATACCAGCGAGTTATTTACGGATGCTTGCGATTGACTACGAGTTGGCGATCCGTAAGGACTCGTAATAAAAATCCGTGTATGTGAAGGGGGTATTAATAGGAGAGATATCAACTCTCAAGCTTGAACTGCATAGCTCATGTATACATATATGTATATATCTATTTAATATGGGACTTGTAAATGTGATATGTCTGTGGTATGATCGACATTGCTCTTTGTTCACCTCTATCTACAATGACAGGTTACTGCCAAAAAGTTGATGCAGCGTACGAAGCTTACAGAGTCTATGACCCTTCTCCAGCGTAGGTCATTGGTTACTCTGATCATCACTCAGGAACATGAAATAATAATGAAATTCTGGACGGACATCAAAGGTAATTCAAAGATAATAAACACATTCGTTGTTCATCAGGGTTTATCCATTTCATTTCCAAATTTAGACGGAGTCATCCCAGTAGAACGACAGCCAAAAGGACCAAAAGCTAATTAAACAGGGAACCAATGAAACAATAATAATGGAAACATTAAGGATAATGATAAATACATGATGTTATATAAATATAGATATAAGGTCTAAAAGGCCCATGAGATCAATGGTCCACGATACAGACAGGATTAACATTGCGTAAAGTAAAACAAAACAAAAACTTGTAGTTGAAAAAAAACAAAAAAACAGCCAGAGTCCCCTTCTGTTCCTCATAATAGATTTTCATTCACATTTTCTTTTTTTTCTTTTTTTATTCCCCACTCTTTTTTATCATGTCATTTTCCTTTTCTTTGGTCGATCTCTCTCTCTCTCTCTCTCTATTCGTCTTTCTCTGTTACATCTTTTTTTAGTTTCTCTTCTCACCCAATAATTCTTTTACATTTCTTCATTAGAAGAGCTCTAATGATGTTAGGATATTGCTCCTATAGTTTAAAAACTTTATTACTACCGGGGCTCTTATGATATTTGTTTTCGAGCTAGGATAACATTTATTACAAAACTGGTTACAATTTTTACAAAAAGATAACTTTCCTCGGAAATATTGATAGCACTTGGCTATTCTACATCACTAACAGGGTATGTAGAATTTCCCCTATCTTGAAATAGGATTATCCCCTTTATTTTCCGTTTCGGTGACATTTCTCTTACAATCCAATACAACTCTGACCGCTCCTTTCCGTATGACAGTCATTCGTGAACTGATTGGTCGCCATCTAGTGAAGTATAGGTACTCTACGTTCGTTCTAAATCTAGGGAGAAATTTAGTTGCAAACTAGTCTTAGTCACATGTTATGAATACCATTTTGATATGTGCCTAGTTGGAAACTAAAACTTAGTAAGGTTATATGAATATGGGCCAAGGTTTTCATTCACATTTTCAAAATTTGGTTTTTATTGTAGTTGAAATTCACTTTGTCATGTACATCATGTAGGCCTACGTAAATTACGGAGTCTAACGAATAACTCAGCAAAAAGTAATGGATTGGACAAACGAATTGCAGGACGACCGACTATTGTGTTGTTTCAGGGAATCGGCTATGGAAGAGGAATGATTCGTCTATCTGGTCCTCATTAAAAAGTAAAATAATTGTAAGTTCCACCGTAAGTCTTACACGATAATTTTTCTGGTAGGCACAGCACAAATAGTTGAAATAATGTACTTTCCAACAGTTTAGGGATAAGCATGTCAAGACCAAACGTATTAGTATGCTGCCTGTTCTCTACTCCGAATTAAGAAAAGGGTAATAGAGTGATTTAGGATGTTATCTTCTTAGGCATAAACTAAATTTGTAAGTAAGGAAATATATTTCTCTTTCCAGATGAGAAAAGTCTTCTTCACTCTTCTGTTCCAGAGGTAGCTCCTTCGGTTGGAGAGGTTGAAGGGATGATTACACCAGTGCACTCATTGCAACTTGGAACAGCTCCTCCTAGATCTCCTCATACAGGAGATACAAGTGAGGAATTACCTGTGGCATTGGTCCCATATGTCCCCACTGAAAAAGTAGAATCTACACAGCAAGGAGCTCTTTGGTACCAACGTAGACTAGAAGATCACAGAAGTTTGTAAGTACTTTAATATAATTATGTTGTTGTCTTCCATGTGTAATATTAAAGAAATACGGTATTTAAAATATTAATTTTCTGCGGATTATATAATCT
Organism: Strongylocentrotus droebachiensis; assembly: GCA_035222895.1. Lineage (NCBI taxonomy): Eukaryota > Metazoa > Echinodermata > Echinoidea > Camarodonta > Strongylocentrotidae > Strongylocentrotus > Strongylocentrotus droebachiensis. The sequence continues at coordinate 84,019 of JAVYIG010008468.1, forward strand.
TTTGCAATTTTGCATTAAACAGCTGCAATAATTTTGTTCTTTCCCACGAGGACAATTGAGGTACCCTTTACAAAATACAATCAACGGCAGTACTCTATTCGTTTGTGTGTGTGTGCGTGTGTGTGGAGGTGTCGTGATATAATAGTCCAATCACTGGACTGTCAAACGAAGGATTGAGAGTTCAAATCCCAGTCCGACACTAACGTCCTTTGGCGTAACATTCATCCACATTTGACACTCTCCACCCAGATGTAATTTGTTTCTTGGCGATGGATGGGATAATAATAGTGCATGTCCCTCGAAAAAGGGAAATATCTGGACTGACTTGGATACACTGGGTATGAAATGAGAAACAATTATTTACTATACTCGATCATTCTTCTGTTTGTAGAGACCCTGATTGTCTGACAGACGACCAGCTTGTGGACATATCAAGTAAGCTTCCATTAGACAAGTTCAATCCTATATCCATCAGATTAGGATCCACTATGACGGAAACAGAAAACATCCGATCAACAAGCAACAAAGCAGAGGAAATGTACTTCACTGTGTTGACCCGATGGAAAGAGGAAACTGGAGCGCCAAAGCGACAACTCATAGATGTACTCAGGAGTGTAAAGCTTATGGGAATAGTCCAGTCCATGGGTCTTGAGCATGACTCTTCCCAAGAAGATGTTGAATCAATCTGCTAATAGACTAGTTCGAAGATGGCACTTGTACAAATGATGCCACTATACCTAAAAGTATTGTAACACATGGATAATTCCCACTTTTGCATTTAAAATAATCACTACCCAAGTGATATAGGTGCCCTCTTCAAAAATATACTTTCACCTGAGTGTGTATCATGCATTGAACTTTCTGTACATAAATTAGTCATGATTAAGGAACTTTCATGAACACGTTTCCAGCATTCGTCTCGATGACATTTCCCTGATTTGTACACATGACCTTTATTTGCCCATGTGCAGACATTATTCCGAAGTGGCTTATTATGCATGTAATGTTACAGTAAAGCTAATTAAAAAAAAACATGTTTAGCGTCCTGCCTTTTTGAAAAATAGGAAGGAGGAGGCCCTTTTTTTCTCTCAAAATGTCCGCTCGGTACATTTTCCTTGACAGTTGGGCTATTTTTCAAGATGGCCCCTTGGCGTTAAAAAAAAAAAATCAGATATAGATCCATTTTAGCAGCGTTTTTTTTTTTTTTTTTTTTTAAAGGAGGCGGCCCTCAAAAAGGAAGCGGGTCGGGACGCTAAACATGTATATTTGTTTACATGGCCAGAAACTGTAAATGGTAACGTCATCACGTCTATCGAAATATGGCAGCTTTAATCTGAAAGTTATTTGCCACTACCCAGGTCTTCCATTATTTTGTGCTGTATATATGAACGTGTATGATGAGATGGTGTTTAATCATAGCAGTTTCAATGATGTGTATGGGAAGTTAGTATTAGTTATCATGATAACAGTGACAATGAATATACTGCTTTAAGTGCGAAGTGTGAAATTCAATTATAGCTATATTTCAGGCAGTACCATTAATTAAAACGATCATTTAGAATAGAGAGGAATTACAATTTATATATACAGAGATAAGAGATGTGTCTATATCCCAGTTTATTAACCTGTTCACTTCTAGAACCAGGTGGCTCTCGAATGCAGCCCATGGCATTTATAGAATTCAGTAGTCAATTGGTAAATTTCAGTTTTAAATCACTTTTAATTGTTTGAAACCTTTCTGCAACAACCGTACTTCAATTATAAAACTGTTTGGCTACAAAGGTAGAGTGCTATATTTTGTTATTCATTGTTATAGTAATTTGTATCATTATGATTGGTACGTGTAATAGTAGTAGTAGTAATAGAAGTAGTAGTAACAGCAGCAGCAAAAGTAGTAGGAGTAGTCGTAAAAATAAAATTATATTTTTTTGTCCGGCAGATGTTATCAAGTTGTTATTCAAATTCATTTTGTTTACATTCATATGTCACCCTTCGCACTAATTCTGGAATTCAATTTTTTTTAAATCCGAGTATTCAAATATAAGCCTTGGGTCACACTCGGCTAACGACATATAACGAACAAAAACAGCGATCATCGGCAATCAATTTGTAAGAATTGATAGTAGGCGATTGGTTGCCATACCTACGTCCATACCTACTTCCAAACATTTATCTTCTTTTTTTTTTAAATCATAACCCTTCTTTTTTTTCTCTCTCTAAAGGAAATTTAAGTGGGAAAGAAATATTATGGAAAAGAAGAGAAATAATTTGAAATTTATACGCAAACTGGTCGATGAAATAGTACAAACTCTTTGTGTGATTTGTTTAAAATGTGAAAATATAATTTTGTTTATGTGAATATTTTTTATCTGTAAATGGGTAACTTTATTTGTAACCTTGTATGGAAATGTAAAAGTTCACTTGCAAACTTATTTAGGCCTTTGTGAAGATTATTTTGTTATTTTGTGTACAATGTTAACAAATATGTACAATTTTCTTTATGAGAAGAATGAATAAAAACCTATGAAAACAAAAAATACCTACTTCCATACACCTTACTGAATATCTGAATATACATACATACATATTATAAATTTAAATACATATGAATATAAATGAATATACTTGTACGGATGATCATGTTGGTCTGTGATATTGTAGTTGTTAGGTCATAAATTAACGAGTTTTTCATGCTGCGCAGCCTGATAAGCGCCAAATGTCAGTTCAAAAGATAAAGAAAATCTTATCTATTCATCGATACAAGTTACGTATGCTACTGTTTCTTATATTGAACTGGAAGAAGCCCCTCCACCCCTTTGGATGACCTTGTATAAATTAACCCAAGATATCCACACATATTTTACATAATAGTGAACGAGTTGCTTCACGAACCTTTTGTTAGCCCTTTTGAAAGAATACTTTAACCTGAATATTGTAGAATTTCCCGCCGGTGCATGAATGCATAATGATAACATCAGCCATTGATGTCCGACCAGTAGTTTATTATTGCCGTACAAACGCCGAACAACTGCTAACAATTCACAAATATTCCCATGATCGGTTGCAAATTAGTTTACAAAACATTTGTAGTGTTCGGACATTTTCTGTACAATATTCTGCAAACGATCGACAACTGCCCCGCAATCTATCTGCAATTGATCGCTCACTAGAAAGTTTTGCAAATTAGTTGTCGATGGACGCAGCTTTTTCCGGTTGTCAGAAGTCGGCAAACGGTCGTTCTCCTAGTGTGACTCAGCCTTAATTATTTCAAGTTAAAATTTTGGGTCACTTTTTCTTTCTTTTAAAATCATGATTTAAGTTTTTGTCATCTGACAAAGCGTATGTTGACTCCTTTATCATTTTGCTGACGTTAGGATTATTCGGATTATGGGTATGAATAAATGATAGTGGTTCATTATTTTCATTGGGTTAACATGTTCTAATATTTGAAGAGAGAGTTTTCATGTTTTTATACCGTTCTGTCTAAAGATTCTGGGTATTTTGAGGCCTTTAATATAGTGCAATAAATAATAATAATGATAATAAGAATAATAATAATAATATAATAATAATAATATTAATTAACGTCTCTTGCAGCCTCCAAAATCATATATAATCGTGCAAAATCCGTCTTGCTAAATTGAAAGAAACAGTAGTGTTGCATTGTCTAAAATCAAAAGATTCGAAATGTAGATATCGATGTGAATCTGTTACGTTATGAAAATAAATATATATATATTTACAATAAATTTTGACTGGAGTTTTAGTTTTCCTTTGTTACGTGATATTCAGGTTTGGCTTTCGTGAATAAGTAGAATACAACGACCTTCAAAGAGAAGAGAAAAGACAAGAAGCCCAAAGATAATCACCATGCAGTGGCGGATCCAGGGGGGTGGCCTAAACGGCCGCGGCCCCCCCCCCCCCCCCTATTGGCGGCGCAAAAAAAGAAAAAAAAAGAAAGGAGAAGAGAAGAAAAAAAGGAGAAGAGAAAAGAAAGGAGAAGAGAAAAGAAAAGAGAAGAGAAAGAAAGAAGAGAGAGAGAGAGAGAGAGAAAAAAAAAGATACCCCCCCCCCCACCTCACTCCCACTCCGGGGTCGGAGGGACCGATTTTGTGTTCCCAAAATTTCCAAAAAAGGGTTACTTTTCACGCAACAAAGTCCGGCCCGTAATACACACAAATCCGGCCCGCACTGACTTTACACACCGAAGATAAAGGGGTGCTTTCAAACTAAGAGAGGGAACATACATGCGCGTACCCTAAATAACACTGAGTGGGTGGGGGATGGGAAGGGGAAGAGAAAAGTCGGTGAGAAAGGGGGAAAGACAAAGAAATGGCGCTAAGTGACAGTAACGACGAATAAGGGAAAAACTGTAATCGGGAGATTTGGGGTCATTCCAGAAGGCTTGGGAAACGTTATTGAATAGAGGGGGCCGGGCCGGCCGCATAAAATCTCGAGCCACAGATTCAAAAAACGTTACAAACAGCCCCTGCTTTTTGAAAAAAATTGAAAAGGGCACAATATTTTGGATGTCTTTCATATAGAAGCTATATACTAAACAGTCAAATTTTAAATTAACGGTAGGGCCGCTTCACAACTCTTATTTTGCCCTTCATTTGGATTCAGCTCATACCAACTCGCTTGTGCTTATATTTGAACTCATGTTGGTAGTGATAATGGACAGCGGTGGCGATCCTGGGCCCGATAGAGGGACACGTCCCCCCGGAAATTTAGATATATAGCTAGAAAGAAATATACATGTAGCGGAAAGAACGTACATATTGGACTAAAGGATTTTCTAGAATGCATAATTTCAGCATTCTACATTGCAAAATCTCGCTTGGTCGCTACGCCCCGGCCCTCGCCCAATGACACAAAACTAAGATATGACGCTCCCGGTCGTGATTATTTCATGGTTGGTGTATAAATAAATCTTTTTTCCCCCTTTCATTTCTACTGACCTAATTGTATGCTATCACAATCATGATTGTTTCATTTTCCCTTTAAAGCATGCGTAGCTAGGGGCGGTAGGGGCAGTAAGAG